>QNTS01009983.1:44640-57039 GCA_003317085.1 Hucho hucho
TGTGACGGCCCTGAAATTGTCTGAACCGTCTCAGTGCTTTTCCTTCCCATAGAGCGCTTCCCCTTTAATTCCCAATTAAATAGCCAGCATCAGCTGCGCAAAAGTGGGGTTGTGATGGAGCTGCGAATGAGGATGTGTTCAACACTCAGTTACGAAGCTTCTCTATTCCGTTTGTTTGTTGCCTTAAAGTGTACTTTTGTAGCCTAATAGCAAGTTTACCCCGGATCGGATCCACTCTTTGCGTCCGTTGGACTACCCATCTCCGTTGTTCTTCGTGGCCTTTCTCCGCTGAAGATCTGTTGGCGGATTGGATTGTCTAACTGACTGACCGACTGACTACCACCTTTTTGTATACGGTATTTCATTTGTTTTGGTGTGATGTATACCGTGATGATTTATGTGGTCAGTTGTAATTGAGGACTTATTAAGATTTGATACGCTTTATGGTTGTGGTGAAATAATTGTTATTTTGATTGTATGATTGATACCGGGTTTACGCTACACTTTTATGAATGGACAAACATTGCGTGACTAAGGTCACTTGAGTTCCCTGAACTCCTTTACCGGGCTGGACTCTTTTAGGCCTGAGGTACAGGACTTTTCTGGAGGATCCAGAGCTCATTCTTTGTTATATAATTATGTTTGTGTGATCATTTATGTTGGTAATACAACCCACGCAAAAGAATACCATTGTTTTGAAGTTATTTCCTATGTTTTAAGGGTTTATGAAAAGTGTATGTTCATCCTGACTTTTACATGAGTCCTTTGTATTGGTGTAGACTTGACGGACCAGATGGGACTCATTCCCTCCCAAACCAAAAGGAGAAACCAATATTTTCTCTGGTAGGCACAACCTACCTGGCACCCCTATAAACTATAACCTCAAGTCAAAACCGTTACATTACATAGTGTCTAGTGTTGTTTTTGTTATTGTTTGGCTTAGACCCGGACAATCACAGTAGGTGTGAGCAGTGCATGTTGAGCATCTTATACATCCAGAAGACGAGGTCAGTCCTTCTCTCTCTCACTCAATTTAAAGGGCTTTATTGGAATGGGAAACATGTGTTTACATTGCCAAAGCAAGTGAAATAGACAAGAAACAAAAGGGAAATAAACAAGGGAAGCAATAAAAAAATTACAGTAATCATTGCATTAACAAAAGTTTTAAAAGAATATAGACATTTCAAATGTTATGTTATTGGCAACATTGTAACACGTCTGAAAGGGAAAATAAATAAACAAATCTCTTACTCTGTCTCTCTGTCTCTGTCTCTCTCTCTCTCTCTCTCTCTCTCACTCGATCAGCACTCCTACTCTGAGACGCTTTGTGATTAACGGCCCAGTTCTGCATCTCAAATGGCATCCTATTCCCTAAATAGTGCACTACTTTTGACCAGAGCTCATACATAGGGAATAGGGTGCCATTTGGGACGCACTCCAGAGCTCTTGGTGGGTTTCTGTAGTGGCGCTGGGTGTTATTCTCTCTGCATGATAGGAAACAGAAAAGCATTGGTTAATTTAACCGAAGTTAGTGTTTTTTGTCCACCTCAAGCACATGTGAGGGCTATACTACAGAGGCAGTACTGTGTGTGTTTATTATTTATTTATTTGGATCCTCATTAGCTTTTGCAGAGGAAGCAGCAGATACTCTTCCTGGGGTCCACATAAAACACAAAACATGACAAGTAACAAAACACTGGTACACTGATAGACAAGGACAGTCACAGAAATGTAAAATACAACGATATACAAACAATACAAAATAAAGATTTACAATAATAATACAAACAATACAACAAAAATAATACTAATGTGTGTGTTAGTGTGTCTGTGTGTGCGTGTATTTGAGTGTGTGTCCCCTCAGTCCCTGCTGTTACATGAGATTTTGTTTAATATTTTTTTAAGGTACTGTTGCTCTATGCTTGAAGATGGTAAGGAGTTCCATGCGATCATGGCTCTGTATAATACTGCGCGTTGCCGTGAATTCGTTTTTGGACTTGGGGACTGTGAAGAGACCCCTGGAGGCATGTCTTGTAAGTTATGCATGGATGTCTGAGCTGAATGTTATATAATTATGCAGACAATCTGGAATTTTCGTTACAGTGAAACTTCTCATAAAAACTAGAAGAGAAGCAGTTCATCTCTCGTCCTCGCTCAACCAGGAAAAACTGGCATGCATTTTGTTGACGTTTAAGGGCACATACAGAATGATTGGCAATATTGAAAGGTTTTGTTATAAATGACCCTTCAACTTCAATGGAGATAAATTGGGTTTTCTGCCTATGACATCATTTAAGGTGCTCCAAAGTGTTTTTCCATTGTGTTTTATGTCATTATTTCTTGGTTTGGTAATAGAATTTCTTCTTTTTGTTAAGTTTAGTCACAAAATGTGTCAATTTACAGTATGTCAACCAATCAGCTGAGCAGCCTGACTTGTCTGCCACTTCTTTTGCATGATTTCTTTGAATCTTAAATTGTTTCAAGTCCTCCTCAATCCAGGGGGCTCTAACAGTTCTCACAGTTAGTTCAGGCCAATCGTTGACAAGGTTCATCCTTGTCAACGATTGGCCTGAAAACCTTTACAAATACTTCCAGCTGCATCTGGAATCACTTCCTCGTGCCCATCAGACCAATCTAGATTTTTTACATCTTCAATAAAAGAGTCATGAGGAAACATTTTGTATGATCTCTTATGAATTACTGTAGCCCAAACCGTTGGCACTTTGGCTTTTCTTGTTATTGCCACAATGTTATGGTTACTACAGCCAATGTGAACTGATCAATTTGTGAAGATATGATCAATAAAAGTGGATGTCACAGATCCAACACAATTGGTATGCACTCTAGTTGGTTGAGGGATAACCTGGGTCATATTATAGGCATTAGTCACAGTTAGAAGCTTCCTCTTGAGAGGACAGCTATTGCTAACCAGTCAATGTTCAGGTCACCAGAAAATAGACCTCTCTCTGTTAAATCACACACACACTATCAAGCATTGCACATACTATAGATTATCCAAATACTGACTCTTAGCACTTGGTGGCCTTTAGCAGCACCCCAAAATAAGAGGCTTTAGATGAGGCAGGTGAATTTGCAACCACAACACTTCAACAACATTTGACATGAGATCCTTTCTAAGCGTTACAGGAATATGGCTCTGAACATACAGTATACCTCCCACATAGGCATTCCTGTCTTTTTTGTAGATGTTATATCAAATCACATTTTATTTGTCACATGTGCTGAATACAACAGGTGTAGACCTTGTAGTGAAATGCTTACCTACAATAAGTGTTAAGTCAAAAATAGATAAATAACAAATAACAAATAATTAAAGAGCAGCAGTAAAATACCAGTAGCGAGGCTATATACAGGCGGGACCAGTACAGAGTAAATGTGCAGGGACACAGGTTAGTCGAGGTAATTGAGGTAACATGTAAAGTACATGTACTGTAGGTAGAATTAAAGTGACTATGCACAGATAATAAACAGAGTAGCAGCAGCGTAAAAGGGGGGAGGGGGACAATGCAAATAGTCTGGGTAGCCATTTGATTAGCTGTTCATGGCTTGAGGGTAGAAGCCTCTTGGACCTAGACTTGGCGCTCCGGTATCACTTGCCGTGCGATTGCAGAGAGAACGGTCTATGACTTGGGTGACTGGAGTCTTTGACAATTTTTTGGGCCTTCCTCTGACATGCCTAGTATATAGATCCTGGATGGCAGGAAGCTTGACCCCAGTGATGTACTGGACTGTGCGCACTACCCTCTGTAGCTGCCTTATGGTCGGATGACAAGCAGTTGCCATACCAGTTGGTGATGCAACCAGTAAGGATCCTCTCTGTGGTGCAGCTGTATAACTTTTTGAGGATCTGGGGACTCATGCCAAACCTGTTCAATCTCCTGAGGGGGAAAGGCATCACAACTTTCTTGGTGTGTTTGGACCATGATAGTTTGTTGGTGATGTGGACAACAAGGAACTTGAAACTCTCGACCCACTCCACTACAGCGAATGGGGGTGTGTTCGGGCCTCCTTTTCCTGTAGTCCATGATCAGCTCCTTTGTCTTGCTCACGTTGAGGGAGATGTTGTTGTCCTGGTACCACACTGCCAGGTCTCTGACCTTCTCCCTATAGGCTGTATCATCGTTGTCTGTGATCAGGCCTACCACCGATATGTTGTCAGCAAACTTAATGATGGTGTTGGAGTCGTGCATGGCCACGCAGTTGTGGGTGAACAGGAAATACAGGAGGGGACTAAGCACGCACCCATGAGGGGCCCCCGTGTTGAGGATCAGCGTTTCAGATGTGTTGTTGCCTACCCTTAATACAAACACTTTACATGTTGCGTTCATATTTTTGTTCAGTGTAAAAATACTACTAAATGCATCATAACAACTGTAGCAGAGATTAATAAATAAATGTCCATTGGGGTGGAGGCCCAGTAAAGACTGTTGAGGGGGTGGGGGGGAGGACCATAGGGGGGAGCAGCATGACCATTGAGGGGGTGTTGGGACCAAGTGAAATAAAAAGCAATAACAATTATAATTTAAAAATGTATAATTGACATATTAACAACTGCAACAGTGATAATGTCGTTGGGGTTGGGGCCGAGTAAAAGTCAGTTGGGGGAGTGGGAATGTCCCTAGGGGGAGCAGTAGGTAAGGTAAGTGACCGTTGAGTGGGTGTAGGGGGGAAATGTCCATAGGGAGAGTACCGGGGGGAGCAGGTAGCGGACTAGTTTATCCAGCAGCATACAACCCTGCATCTCACTGCTGGCTTGCCTCTGATGTTAAGCAGGGTTGGTCCCTGGATTTGACACCAGATCCTGCTTTCCTCTGGTGATTGGGGAAATTGCCCTGTGTAGGGTGTCGTCTTTCGGATTGGACGTTAAACTGGTGTCCTGACTCTCAGTGGTCACAAAAAGTCCCATGGCACTTATTGTAAGAGTAGGGGTGTTAAACCGGTTGTCCTGGATAAATTCCCAATCATGGCCACCTAATTATCCCCAGCTTCCAATTGTCTCATTCATCCTCCTCCTCTCCCCAGTAACTATTCCCCAGGTCATTGATGTAAATGAGAATGTGTACTCAGTCAACTTACCTGGTAAAATAAAACAAATATTCAGCAGCAATCTTTCAGTTTTTGCCATGATGCTCCTGCACTGCCCGTGTTTCAGAAATTGAAACTGGGAGAACAGTGCATGGCTTGGTTGGCTGGGTTCCCCCAAGATCTTCTTGGCCTTCCTGAGACACCTGGTGTTATAGGTGTCCTTTAAGGCAGGTACCCAATGGTGCGTTGAGGATGCACGTATCACCCACCCGCGGCGGTGGTGTTGCCATGCCAGGCTTTGATGCAGCCCGAAAGTATGCTGATGGTGCTCCTGTAGAACACTGTGAGGGCCCCTCGGGGACAGGCCGAATTTCTTCTTCTTTTCTTCACCACGGTGTCCGTGTGGTTAGAACATTTCAGCTTCTCAGAGGAATGCCGAGGAAGTTTCCATGGTCGAGCAGCATCACACAAGCCTAAGATCACCATGCGCAATGCAAATCTCGCCGCCATTGGACTCTGGAGCAGTGGAAACGCGTTCTCTGGAGTGATGAATCACGCTTCACCATCTGGCAGTCCGATAGATGAATCTGGGTTTGGCGGATGCCAGGAGAACGCTACCTGCCCCAATACAAAGTGAGAACTGTGAAGTTTGGTGGAGGAAGAATAATTGTCTGGGGATGTTTTCCATGGTTTGAGCTAGGCCCCTTAGTTCCAGTAAAGACAAATCTTAACGATACAGCATACAATGACATTCTAGACAATTCTGTGCTTCCAACAGGTTGGGGAAGGCCCTTTCCTGTTTCAGCATGACAATGCCCCCGTGCACAAAGCGAGGTCCATACAGAAATGGTTTGTCGATATCGGTGTGGAAAAACTTGACTGGCCTGCACAGAGCCCTGACCTCAACCCCATTGAACACCTTTGGGATGAATTGGAACGCTGAATGCAAGCCAGGCCTAATCGCCCAACATCAGTGCCCGACCTCACTAATGCTTGTGGCTGAATGGAAGTCCCCGCAGCAATGTTCCAACATCTAGTGGAAAGCCTTCCCAGAAGAGTGGAGGCTGTTATAGCAGCATGCTTTTGATTTTGAAATAAGATGTTTGACAAACAGGTGTCCACATACTTTTGGTCATGTGGTGTATTTACGTTTCAAGAAGTTCCAATAGTCACAATAATCAAAACAAAATCTTGAAACATAGATTCTGATTGGTCAGACCAACGTTGAACAGTCCGTACCACGGGTACTTCCTGTTTAAGATTCTGCCTAGAGGAGGGCAGTATCAAAATTGCCAAATAATAATTCAGAAAATGTCGGAAACATTAACTTGCTTGACCATGCGGTTGTTCATGCAACTCTCTGTTACTGTACATGCAATATGCTTTGTGGACTTCACTGGACAGAGGTTGCTATCCAGTTTTGTGATAAAACAAAGGTGTGGTTTAATTTATTCTGCCACTGTATTCTTATTGGCTCAACCTTTAGGCCTATATATCACTGTCACATGGCATATGAATTAAAAGGTTATAGAGCAAACAACGCAATCATCACAACACAGGTTGAAACATGGCATTTTTTGGGGCTTAGCTTCCCCAGTGATTTTACTCACGCACCGCTACTGGAAACATACACCTCCACATGTATTTTTCCCGGTGGCTGAATGGACGGGGACAGTATATCTGGAGAGAACCATGATTCCATGAAATAGAGTATATCGATGTAAATTTGTTAAAACCCTATTATGCATGTTCGTCTGAGGCTGAACAGTTGGGGGCGGTTTCCCGGACACAGATTAAGCCTAATCCTGGACTAAATTGCAAGATCAATGGAAAATCTCCATTGAAAGCACTTTTTAGTCCAGGATTAGGCTTAATCTGTGTCCGGGAAACCGCCCCTTGGAGTCTACAGAGGACGGTAAAACCTGTTATTTTGGCCAATACCGTTATTTCGCTGGGTTCTTGTCATGCTAGATCCGTGCATGAGGAGGAAGATGTTCCTGGTCCTGACAATTGCATACTGCATACTGGGTAGATTGAAAAATTCAGAGACACTGGATATCTTAGACAGCCTTCTCGCTCATCTACCTGTTGATGGGCGGAAAGAGATGGTTGGTCTGATTCTGAGATTTCCAGGTTTGTTTTCTGATAACCCCACACGTACAAACTTAAAACACTTTTTTTCAACTTTCAAAAACAACTAACCAAGCTCTCTATCGTTCTGCGTTCAGCATGCGTCGCACTCTGATGACCTTGTGTGTGTGTGTGACAGGAGGTTGTTGGCACCTTAATTGGGGTGGACGGGCTCGTGGTAATGGCTGAAGCGGAATAAGTGGAATGGTATCAAATAAATAGAGCACAACGTGTGTGTATAGCTGTATGACTGTATCTGTATGCGTGCATTGTTCTTCCTCCCTTCTCTCTAAAATAACATTCATCTTGCCAGAGAAAATAATAGTCAATAAAGACAGTTATTTCTGCTGTATCTCTAAATCAAGCAGGTACAGAATGTAGCTCTAATATTCCACTGTGGCACACTGTGACCCCCTGCAATGTCAGCCTGTCACACACACACACATGCAAACACAGATTACGCTGCTGCCGATGGGAGATAATTGGCTGTGTTCTGCTTTCTGAGTGTGTGGGTGTCCTTCACTCACGCGTCACGTCACACATGTCAGGTTAACCTCTGCCAAGGGAGAGAGAGAGAGAGACGGGAAGGAATGGTGGGGGGGGGGGGAGAAGGAGAGAGGTAGGAGAGAGAGAGAGAGAAAGAAAATGAGAGAGAGAGAGAGCGAGAGAGGGAAGAGAGAGAAGAGAGAGAGAAGAAAGAAAGAAAGAAAGGGAGACAGAAAGAAAGAAAGAAAGAAAGAAAGATGACATTGAGCTCAGAACTTGGACCTGCTCAACATGGAAAATATGATTAATAATTTGTTTTGGCTCTGATGATTATGCCACTCAATATGCAAAAATCTGTATGTATTTATGCATAGCCAGTTCACAACAATTGTTCCTATTGCTACCATTCAACCATCCCATTGCTACCATTCAATCACAATTTGTTACAGAGCCAGGCAGTGGCTTGGAGAAGAAGCTAATGAAAGCAAGGCAACAACTGAAATGGTAATTCTGTGACTGTCTGAAAGATCTCAAACCAGATAAGAGTTGTGATGTGAAGACTACCACCATCTATGGGTGGTAGTTAGTCAATACCAGATCATTCAACTGAATCTGTGTAAGATGCATCTACAGTGAGGGAAAAAAGTATTTGATCCCCTGCTGATTTTGTACGTTTGCCCACTGACAAAGAAATGATCAGTCTATAATTTTAATGGTAGGTTTATTTGAACAGTGAGAGACAGAATAACAACAAAAAAATCCAGAAAAACGCATGTGAAAAATGTTATACATTGATTTGCATTTTATTGAGGGAAATAAGTATTTGACTCCACTGCAAAACATGACTTAGTACTTGGTGGCAAAACCAGACGTTTCTTGTAGTTGGCCACCAGGTTTGCACACATCTCAGGAGGGATTTTGTCCCACTCCTCTTTGCAGATCTTCTCCAAGTCATTAAGGTTTCGAGGCTGACGTTTGGCAACTCGAACCTTCAGCTCCCTCCACAGATTTTCTATGGGATTAAGGTCTGGAGACTGGC
Source organism: Hucho hucho (assembly GCA_003317085.1). Taxonomy (NCBI): domain Eukaryota; kingdom Metazoa; phylum Chordata; class Actinopteri; order Salmoniformes; family Salmonidae; genus Hucho; species Hucho hucho. The sequence continues at coordinate 53,342 of QNTS01009983.1, forward strand.
TAGGCCACTCCAGGACCTTAATGTGCTTCTTCTTGAGCCACTCCTTTGTTGCCTTGGCCGTGTGTTTTGGGTCATGCTGGAATACCCATCCACAACCCATTTTCAATGCCCTGACTGAGGGAAGGAGGTTCTCACCCAAGATTTGACTGTACATGGCCCCGTCCATTGTCCCTTTGATGCGTTGAAGTTGTCCTGTCCCCTAAGCAGAAAAACACCCCCAAAGTATAATGTTTCCACCTCCATGTTTGACGATGGGGATGGNTTCTGGGCTGATTCCTCACCGTTCTCATGATCATTGCAACTCCACGAGGTGAGATCTTGCATGGAGCCCCAGGCCAAGGGAGATTGACAGTTCTTTTGTGTTTCTTCCATTTGCGAATAATTGCACCAACTGTTGTCTTTTTCTCACCAATCTGCTTGGCGATGGTCTTGTAGCCCATTCCAGCCTTGTGTAGGTCTACAATCTTGTCCCTGACATCCTTGGAGAGCTCTTTGGTCTTGGCCATGGTGGAGAGTTTGGAATCTGATTGATTGATTGCTTCTGTGGACAGGTGTCTTTTATACAGGTAACAAACTGAGATTAGGAGCACTCCCTTTAAGAGTGTGCTCCTAATCTCAGCTCGTTACCTGTATACAAGACACCTGGGAGCCAGAAATCTTTCTGATTGAGAGGGGTTCAAATACTTATTTCCCTCATTAAAATGCAAATCAATTTATAACATTTTTCACATGCGTTTTTCTGGATTCTTTTTGTTGTTATTCTGTCTCTCACTGTTGAAATACACCTACCATTAAAATTATAGACTGATCATTTCTTTGTCAGTGGGCAAACGTACAAAATCAGCAGGGGATCAAATACTTTTTTCCCTCACTGTATTTTCATGATGCACAATCAAGATTGGGGAGTAACTGATTACACGTAGTCAGTTACATGTAATCTGATTTAAAAAAAACTGTAACTGTAATCGGTTACGTTAGTAGCAAAAATATTGTAATCAGACTACAGATACTTTTGAAAAACTAGATGATTATTTAATGGATTACTTTTAAATTCAGAAGGATGTTTGCAAAAAAATACATCATGACACCTTTCTGTTTTCTCAATGACATAAGATTCAGGAAAAACATATTTTTGGGGTGGTTGAAGGCAGACATTTTTCATGCCCCCAGCCGATTGTGTTTTTTTGTTTGTTTATTTGCGTTTTTTGTAACTTAATTCTTTACTTATTTTGTACATAATGTTGCCGATTCCGTCTATTATGACCGAAAATAACTTCTAGACATCAGGACTGTGATTACTCACCACAGACTAGCAGAATCCTTTTTTTCCTTTCACGACTCTGACAAGCCTGACGCGAAGGATATACTGCTTCCTCGGGAACAGGCCCCAATCCCTGTGATCTGCGTGAAGAGGAGGTGGAGAAAGAGGGGCCGAAGGGCGGCTGCCTTCGAAGAATTTGTAAGCGATAAAATAAACCCCCACTTCCCTCCATTCTGCTAGCAAACGTGAAATCCTTGGAGAATAAAATCGACGAGTTACGCTGAAGATTAAACTACCAATGGGACATTAAAAACTGTAACATCTTATGCTTCACAGAGTCATGGCTGAACGACGACAATATCAACATACAGCTGGCTGGTTATACGATTTACCGGCAGGATAGAACAGCGGTGTCCGGTAAGACAAGGGGCGGCGGACTATGTATTTGTGTAAATAACAGCTGGTGCACGATATCTAAGGAAGTCTCAAGCTATTGCTCGCCTGAGGTAGAGTATCTCATGATAAGTTGTAGACCACACTACGTACCGAGAGAGTTTTCATCTGTATTCTTCGTAGCTGTTTACATACCACCACAGTCAGAGGCTGGCACTAAGACAGCATTGAATGAGCTTTATTCCGCCATAAGAAAACAAGAAAACGCTCACCCAGACGCGGCGCTCCTAGTAGCCGGGGACCTTAATGCAGGGAAACTTAAATCCGTTTGACCAAATTTCTATCAGCATGTTAAATGTGCAACCAGAGGAAAAATAACTCTGGACCACCTATACTCCACACACAGAGACGCATTCAAAGCTCTCCCTCACACTCCATTTGGCAAATCTGACCATAATTCTATCCTCCTGATTCCTGCTTACAAGCAAAAAGTAAAGCAGGAAGTACCAGTGACTAGATCAATAAAAAAGTGGTCAGATGAAGCAGATGCTAAGCTACATGACTGTTTTGCTAGCACAGACTGGAATATGTTCCGGGATTCCTCCGATGGCATTGAGGAGTACTCCACATCAGTCATTGGCTTCATCAATAAGTGCATCGATGATGTTGTCCCCACAGTGACCATACGTACATACCCCAACCAGAAGCCATGGATTACAGACAGCATCCGCACTGAGCTAAAGGCTAGAGCTGCTGCTTTCAAGGTGCGGGACTCTAACCCGGAAGCTTATAAGAAATCCCGCTATGCCCTCCGACGAACCATTAAACAAGCAAATCGTCAATACCGGACTAAGATCGAATGTTACTACACCGGCTCTGACGCTCGTCGGATGTGGCAGGGCTTGCAAACCATTACAGACTACAAAGGAAAGCACAGCCGACAGCTGCCCAGTGACACGAGCCTACCAGACGATCTAAACTACTTCTATGCTCGCTTCGAGGCAAATAACACTGAAACATGCATAAGAGCACCAGATGTTCCAGAAGATCACGCTCTCCGCAGCCGATGTGAGTTAGACCTTTAAACAGGTCAACATTCAAAAGGCCGCAGGGTCAGACGGATTACCAGAACGTGTACTGCGTGCATGCGCTGACCAACTGGCAAGTATCTTCACTGACATTTTCAACCTCTCCCTGTACGAGTCTGTAATACCAACATGTTTTAAGCAGACCACCATAGTGCCTGTCCCAAAGAACACTAAGGTAACCTGCCTAACTGACTACCGACCCGTAGCACTCACGTCTGTAGCCATGAAATGCTTTGAAAGGCTGGTCATGGCTCATATCAACACCATCATCCCAGAAACCCTAGACCCACTCCAATTTGAATACCGCCCCAACAGATCCACAGATGATGCAATCTCTATTGCACTCCACACTGCCCTTTCCCACCTGGACAAAAGGAACACCTATGTGAGAATGCTATTCATTGACTACAGCTCCACGTTCAAAACCATAGTGCCCTCAAAGCTCATCAATAAGCTAAGGACCCTGGGACTAAACACCTTCCTCTGCAACTGGATCCTGGACTTCCCCAAAGGGCCGCCCCCAGGTGGTAAGGGTAGTTAACATGGGTTAACTACCCTTAACATGGGCATGGGTCCTCAGATCCTCAAAAGGTTCTACAGCTGCACCATCGAGAGCATCCGGACTGGTTGCATCACTGCCTGGTATGGCAACTGCTCAGCCTCCGAACCGGAAGGCACTACAGAGGGTAGTGCGAACGGCCCAGTACATCATCGGGGCAAAGCTTCCTGCCATCCAGGACCTCTATACCAGGCGGTGTCAGAGGAAGGCCCTAAAAATTGGCAAAGACTCCAGCCACCCTAGTCATAGACTGCTCTCTCTGCTACCGCACGGCAAGCGGTACTGGAGCACCAAGTCTAGGTCCAAGAGGCTTCTAAACAGCTTCTACCCCCAAGCCATAAGACTCCTGAACATCTAGTCAAATGGCTACTCAGACTATTTGCATTGCCCCCCCCCC
>QNTS01009990.1:34008-45921 GCA_003317085.1 Hucho hucho
GATATTTGATGTATCATACTACTTCATTGGTAGGTGATATTTGATGTATCATACTACTTCATTGGTAGGTGATATTTGATGTATCATACTACTTCATTGATAGGTGATATTTGATGTATCATACTACTTCATTGATAGGTGATATTTGATGTATCATACTACTTCATTGATAGGTGATATTTCATGTATCATACTACTTCATTGATAGGTGATATTTGATGTATCATACTACTTCATTTAATAGGTGATATTTGATGTATCATACTACTTCATTGATAGGTGATATTTCATGTATCATACTACTTCATTGATAGGTGATATTTGATGTATCATACTACTTCATTTAATAGGTGATATACTTCATTAATAGCTTTGAAATTTGGTTTAATATTATTAATAATAATAAAAATAATAATAATAATTCTTTATTATGCTGTACAGTAGAATTTAAATCATTTTACAAATTATCCACAACATACAGTCAGTCTACCAACATTTTGTATATAAAAAAAAACTATAAATTATTACAGTATTTGAAGGGTCAAAATACTTGAATTGAATATTGTTGATCGATCAATCATTGAACGGATCAATAGGTGAATTGGTGGTTTGGTTGGATCATTGTGCTGTAAGGTGTTGGAAATAAGAGCTAGCCATTATAAAGTGTTGTTACCGTGGTGATGAGCGATGGAAGTACAAAGCGGAAGCACAGCCACGCAATAAACGCAATAAATACATTTCATAAGGAACCACTGTCTCAGTGTCCTGTATAAAGAGAATATATGATTGGACAGTTTATTTCTCAGGCTGCGTTTAGACAGGCAGCCCCCAGTACACTATGAAAAGACCCCACCTACTTCCTGGTGCAAGTCATGTACTGTTTTTGAATGGGATTCAAGCGTGCATCAAATTCATGAAAACGTGGGTCATTTAAGATACAGCGCCTTCGGAAAGTATTCAGACCCTTTGTCTTTTTTCCACGTTTTTTTTTTTTTAACGTTACAGCCTTGTTCTAAAATGGATTAAATGAATAACAAATCCTCATCAACTCTCGTGGAAATTCTGATCAAAAGGAAGAGAGACTGTAGATATTTCTAAACAACAACTATTTATGATCAGAATCTGGAGCTGGTGAACAGTCACTCAACAGTGCCGAGTTTAAGAGCCCAACGAACAGACTTCTCAGCTTTTATAACCTTTTTCTACGTGTTAAGCAGGTGTGTGAGAGCATATGGTGGGAACACACTACCCCGTAATGACATCACAATACCCCATAATGACATCACAATACCCCAAAATGACATCACAATGCCCCATAATGACATCACAATACCCCACAATGACCAGCTTCTTCTTACAAGACCTTGAAACAGTTTTGATGTCTTCACTATTATTCTACAATGTAGAAAATACTAAAAATAAAGAAAATGAGTAAGTCAAATCAAATTGTATTTATCACATATGTCGAATATAACAGGTGTAGACCTTACAGTGAAATGCTTACTTACAAGCCCTTAAAACTTCTTCAGGATCGGTGGGTCCCCTGCGGGACGGTTGAGCTAACGTAGGCTAATGCGATTAGCATGAGGTTGTAAGTAACAAGAACATTTCCCAGGACATAGACATATCTGATATTGGCAGAAAGCTTAAATTCTTGTTAATCTAACTGCACTGTCCAATTTACAGTAGCTATTACAGTGAAAGAATACCATACAATGGTTCATTGGATCAGACAAAAATATTGCACATACACTGCTGCCATCTAGTGGCCAATATTTAAATTGCACCTGGGCTGGAATAATACATTATGGCCTTTCTCTTATATTTCAAATATGATGGTCTTTCTTTGTATTATCTTTTACCAGATCTAATGTGTTATATTCTCCTACATTCCTTTCACATTTCCACAAACTTCAAAGTGTTTCCTTTCAAATGGTACCAAGAAAATGCATGTCCTTGCTTCAGGGCCTGAGCTATATACAGGGGGTACCGGTACAGAGTCAGTGTGTCAATGTGCGGGGGCACCGGTGTCGAGGCAATTATGTACATGCAGGTAGGGTTAATTAATTGGCTATGCATAGATAATAACAGAGAGTAGCAGCAGCGTATGGGGGGGGGTCAATGCAAATAGTCTTGGGTATGTCATTTTAGGCAAAAATTGAAAAAAGGGGCCGATCCTTAAGAGGTTTTAAGAAAATATCCCCCAAAAAGTAAGAGATAAGAAAAACAAATAATTAAAGAGCAGCATTAAATAACAATAGTGGGGCTATATACAGGGGGTACCGGTACAGAGTCAATGTGGAGGCTATATACAGGGGGTACCGGTACAGAGTCAATGTGGAGGCTATATACAGGGGGTACCGGTACAGAGTCAATGTGGAGGCTATATACAGGGGGTACTGGTACAGAGTTAATGTGGAGGCTATATACAGGGGGTACTGGTACAGAGTCAATGTGGAGACTATATACAGGGGGTACTGGTACAGAGTCAATGTGGAGGCTATATACAGGGGGTACTGGTACAGAGTCAATGTGGAGACTATATACAGGGGGTACCGGTACAGAGTCAATGTGGAGACTATTTACAGGGGGTACCGGTACAGAGTCAATGTGGAGACTATTTACAGGGGGTACCGGTACAGAGTCAGTGTGTCAATGTGCGGGGGCACCGGTGTCGAGGCAATTATGTACATGCAGGTAGGGTTATTTAATTGGCTATGCATAGATAATAACAGAGAGTAGCAGCAGCGTATGGGGGGGGGGGGTCAATGCAAATAGTCTGGGTAGCCATTTGATTAGGTGTTCAGGAGTCTTATGGCTTGGGGGTAGAAGCTGTTTAGGAGCCTCTTGGACCTAGACTTGGCGCTCCGGTACCGCTTGCTGTGCGGTAGCAGAGAGAACAGTCTATGACGAGGGTGGCTGGCTGTCCAAACATTTGACTGGTACTGTATATAATGAGTTAATAAAGCTGCGTGGTCTCTTTCTTGCTTTATTGAGTTAAGGCAGCTCCAAAATGCAGGTGTTTCAGCTCAGTGCTTTCTGTGGTGGAAAATACGGACTGTAGGGGTACAGTGGCTTGCGAAAGTATTCACCCCCCTTGGCATTTTTCCTATTTTGTTGCCTGGAATAAAAAAAAATTGGGGGGGTTTGTATCATTTGATTTACACAACATGCCTACCACTTTAAAGATGCAAAATATTTTTTATTGTGAAAACAAACAACAAATAAGACAAAAAAACTGAAAACTTGAGCGTGCATAACTATTCACCCCCCCAAAGTCAATACTTTGTAGAGACACCTTTTGCAGCAATTACAGCTGCAAGTCTCTTGGGGTATGTCTCTATAAGCTTGGCACATCTAGCCACTGGGATTTTTGCCCATTCTTCAAGGCAAAACTGCTTCACCTCCTTCAAGTTGTGTACAGCAATCTTTAACCTCTTGGGGATAACTAAGGAGCGTTGGGGCGCTAGCGCCCAAGCCACGACAACATCCGGAAAAATGTCTTTATATCCATAAAGCTCAGTTTGGTTGGCGCGTTCTGTTCAGAAAATCCACCGTCCACTCGTCCCATTATACAAGACAAAAAATATACCTATAAACTTTGTCCAAACAAATCAAACAACGTTTCTAATCGGTCCTTAGGTACACTATTATATATATTAACTATAATATTTCACACGGATAATAACCTGAGTGATAGAAAATGAAAATACACAGTCTCGTGCGCAAAACACAAAAGGCACTTCCTCCCTCCACTTACATCATCTCCTTCTATTCCCCTGTTGTTCAAGGTAAACGCTTCAAACCTTGTCTAAAGACTGTTGACATCTAGTGGAAGCCATAGGAACTGCAATCTGGGAGCCAATTCACTCTGTAGTCAAAAGTAAGTCAATGAAAAAAAATGTGACATAAAGAAAAAACATTTTCCGGATGGATTTTCCTCGGGTTTTCGCCTGCCATATCAGTTCTGTTATACTCACAGACATTATTTTAACAGTTTTAGAAACTTCAGAGTGTTTTCTATCCAATAGTACTAATTATGTGCACATCCTAGTTTCTGGGCCTGAGTGGCAGGCATTTTACTTTGGGCACGCCAGACTCTCCAAAACTCCCAACACTGCCGCCGCTCCCTAAGAAGTTTTAAGTCATACCACAGATTCTCAATTGGATTGAGGTCTGGGCTTTGACTAGGCCATTCCAAGACATTTAAATGTTTCCCCTTAAAACCATTAGAGTGTTGCTTTAGCAGTATGATTAGGGTCATTGTCCTGCTGGAAGGTGAACCTCCGTCCCAGTCTCAAATCCCTGGAAGACTGAAACAGGTTTCCCTCAAGAATTTCCCTGTATTTAGCGCCATCCATCATTCCTTCAATTTTGACCCATTTCCCAGTCCCTGCTGACGGAAAACATCCCCACAGGGATGTTGGTGTTCTTGGGGTGATGAGAGGAGTTGGGTTTGCACCAGAAATAGCATTTTCCTTGACGGCCAAAAAACTAAATTTTTGTCTCATCTGACCAGAGTACCCTTTTCCATATGTTTGGGGAGTCTCCCACATGCCTTTTGGCAAACACCAAACGTGTTAACTTATTTTTTTTCTTTAAGCAATGGCTTTTTTCTGGCCACTCTTCCGTAAAGCCCAACTCTGTGGAGTGTATGGCTTAAAGTGGTCCTATGGACAGATACTCCAATATCCGCTGTGGAGCTTTGCAGCTCCTTCAGGGTTATCTTTGGTCTCTTTGTTGCCTCTCTGATTAATGCCCTCCTTGCCTGGTCTGTGAGTTTTGGTGGGCAGCCCTCTCTTGGCAGGTTTGTTGTGGTGCCAGATTTTTTGTTATAACCCAACCCTGATCTGTACTTCTCCACAACTTTGTCCCTGACCTGTTTGGGGAGCTCCTTGGTCTTCATGGTGCCGCTTGCTTGGTGGTGCCCCTTGCTTAGTGGTGTTGCAGACTCTGGGGCCTTTCAGAACAGGTGTATATATACTGAGATCATGTGACAATTCATGTGACACTTAGATTGCACACAGGTGGACTCTATTTAACTAATTATGTGACTTCTGAAGGTAATTGGTTGCACCAGATCTTATTTAGGGGATTCATAGCAAAGGGGGTGAATACATATGCACGCACCAATGTTCTCTAGTTGCGCCGTGATTGGCTCAGTGTTCTGTCACTCATGGGGACACTATGCAAAATCTAAGGGTAGAGCTCGAAAATTCAAGCTCCTTGGGTGCTGCCATAGAGTTACATTATAAGTGCCCATCAAAGAAGGCTCAAGGTCATTGGCAACAGATAAAATGACGTCAAATCACATTATATCTACAGTAGCTTGGATTTCAAAATCTTAGCTAGTAAGCTAGCAGTCATCATCATGAATCAAGCCAACAATCTAATGGCAAATCCTTTTCAATCCTTGTCATATGAAAATAAATAATGAAGAGAAATTAAAGATAAAATGTATCGGTGCTCATCGGCCATCGGACATAAACATTACACAACAAGTTGGAAATTGCAGATTCAACAATGAGTGGTTTGGAAGGAATCAGTGGCTAACTGCAAGCATTGCAAAGCAATCACTAGCCTGCTATTCAGTGGAGTGGGTGTGTGGTCCAGGTCTGGCTTTAAGGGTCTCTTTTTCAAGCTTAAATGGATAAACATTCAACATTGGCCATGCTGTCAATCCAGCATGACTTCTGCCGCGCTCAAAACAACTGGAAACTCGGAAATGGGAAATCTCAGACTTCAGAGCTATTGATGTTTGATGCCCTGAATGTCTGGCGAATATCGAAGCTCAAGCCCATTTCACCACGTTTTTTCAAAAAATGCTTTTTCACTTCGGACGTTTTTATGTGCTCTACCACACACCTGAACGCCTCCTCTCCTACTCAGCCTCACGGAAAAAGCCTCTCCCAAGTGGGTGTGACACCTTCTCCCGATTTGTTCACCGTCTGCCCCTGTCTGGTACAGGTACCCCCACCAAACTCTCCTCCTCTCTCCCAAGCTTTTCTCTCTCCTCCAGCACACATGCACTGTTGGGGCGAGTGACTCTGAACTTACAATGGCTAGCCCCAAGTCGTATCTTTTTCTTGTGCTTTATGCTATTTGCCTCATAACTTCTTTGTTGACTGTGAACTTACTTGTTTACCCGACCGTGGGACAGACAATGTTTGGGACACGGACTCTCGGTTGGTTAAACGGACTCTTGGCCTCCCATCCTATTCTAACCACCTCTCGCCGGCTTTGTATTCATGTTACCCAATGAAATTGCTGTACAATATGATCTTGTTACCGGATGATGCACATTCAGATGTCATAAATCAGAACTGCAGAGCTCTCCCTGTCCTCTGCCGTGCCTTGATTGTATTACTGCTGATGATATCTGGAAATGTGCATGTACACCCTGGCCCATCTACTGTTGCTAGCCCCAATTCTGACTTGTGCTCTGATATCTGATTCATTGATTTCTGCTCCCATAAAAGCCTGGGTTTTCTGCACGTTAACAGAAGCTTATTACCTAAAATGGATCAATTGAAAGTGTGGGTTCACAGCTCCAATCCAGATGTGTTGGTCATTACTGAGACATGGTTCAGGAAGAGTGTTTTGAATACTGATGTAAACCTTTCTGGTTATAACCTTTTTTCGGCAAGACAGATCTTCCGACGGTGGGGGAGTGGCAATCTTTACCAAGGATCACCTTCAGTGCTCGCTTGTCTCTACCAAGTCTGTCCCCAAACAATTTAATTGCTGGTTTTAAGCATTAAACTTTCAAATAGCTCTTTGTTGACTGTTGCTGGGTACTATCGTCCTCCATCAGCACCAGCCTGTACCCTACCTGCTCTAGGCTCTCTCCTGGCCCCTTACACTAAGTCTGAACTTGTCCTGCTAGGTGACCTAAACTGGGCCATGCTTAAACCACCGGACCAAGTCCTAAAGCAATGGGACTCCCTAAATCTTTCTCAGATTATTACCAATCCCACAAGGTATGACTCCAAACACCCAGAAAATGCTATTTTTCTTGATGTTATCCTCACAAATAATCCTGATAGGTATCAGTCTGGTGTCTTCTGTAATGACCTTAGTGATCACTGTTTTACAGCCTGTGTTCGTAATGGCTGCTCAGTGAAACGACCTGTCCTGATTTGTCATAGACGCTTGCTAAATAACTTTAATGAGCAAGCCTCCCTTCATGACCTGGCCTCTGTAAAATGGAATAGAATCAGCTTGATCCCCTCTGTCGAAGACGCTTGGACCTTCTTTTTTGATATTTTCAGTGGTATTGTTAACAAACACACCCCCATAAAGAAAATGATCATTAAAAACAGGTTCAGCCCCTGGTTCGACCATGATCTTGCAGAGTTACTCCACCTCAAGGATTGCATTTGGCGAAAGGCTTGGCACACGCATACTCAGGCTGACTGGCTCTCGTTCAGGCAAATGAGAAATATGTGCACTCAGGCTATCCAGAAGGCCAAAGTTAGTTACTTTAAGGAGCAGTTCTCTCTCTGTGGGTCTAACCCCAAGAAGTTCTGGAAAACGGTTAAAGACCTGGAGAATAAACCCTCCTCCTCACAGCTGCCCATGTCCCTTAATGTTGATGATGTGGTTGTTACTGACAAGAAGCACATGGCTGAGCTCTTTAATCACCACTTCATTAAGTCAGGATTCCTATTTGACTCAGCCATGCCTCCTTGCCCGTCCAACATTTCCTCATCTCCCACCCCGTCTAATGCGACTATCCCAGATGCTTCTCCTTCTTTTCCCCCCGCCCCGCTACAAAGTTTCTCCCTGCAGGCGGTCACTGTGAGCATTCCAGATATTATGTTGGAACAGTGAGCATGCCAGATATTAAAGAGGAATGTATTCCCAAACAGGCAATGCCGTCGCCAAATAAAAATGTGATTCACATTTAAAAACGAATAAAAAAACAATTATTCACATTTTCAAACAGTCCATATAATAAGGCACGTGTCCATACAAACACATAGAATGTGTAGTACAGGTGTAGGTGTAGTACAGGTGTAGGTGTAGTACAGGTGTAGTACAGGTGTAGGTGTAGTACAGGTGTAGTACAGGTGTAGGTGTAGTACAGGTGTAGGTGTAGTACAGGTGTAGGTGTAGTACAGGTGAAGGTGTAGTACTGCTACTACCAGCAGTACTACACCTACACCTGTCGGCGACACAAGTTGTTCTGCTTCAATGAGCACATCCATCAGTAATTCTACATTAGTTTCAGAATGGGTGGCAAAGGAATAAGTTAGTCCTAAATATTTCAAAATCTAAAAGCATTGTATTTGGGACAAATCATTCACTAAACCTCAACTTAATATTGTAATATATAATGTGGAAATTGAGCAAGTTGAAGTGACTAAACTGCTTGGAGTAACCCTGGATTATAAACTGTTATGGTATTGATACAACAGTAGCTAAGATGGGGAGAAGTCTGTCCATAATAAAGCGATGCTCTGCCTTCTTAACAACACTGTCAACAAGGCAGGTCCTACAGGCCCTAGTTTTGTCGCACCTGGACTACTGTTCAGTCGTGTGGTCAGGTAACAAAAACAAGAATTTAGGAGATTTGCAATTGGCTCAGAACAGGGCAGCACGGCTGGCCCTTGGATACACAGAGAGCTAATATTAATGACATGCATGTCAATCTCTCCTGGCTCAAAGTGGAGGAGAGATTGACTTCATCACTACTTGTATTTGTGAGAGGTATTGACATGTTGAATGCACCGAGCTGTCTGTCTAAACTACTGACACACAGCTCAGACACCCATACATACCCCACAAGACATGCCACAAGAGGTCTCTTCACAGTCCCCAAGTCCAGAACAGACCATGGGAGGCACACAGTACTACATAGAGCCGTGACTACATGGACCTCTACTCCACATCAAGTAACTCATGCCAGCAGTAGAATCATATTAAAAAAACACCTTATGGAACAGCGGGGACTGTGAAGCAACACAAACACACAAACACACACAAACACATACATACACACACACACACACAATAACATACACACTATACATACACATGGAGTTAGAAAAATCAAGGGGCCTAAACAGCTACCCAGGGGAATTCCTGATTCTAACTGGATTATATTTGGTAACAGGCTGATTGGTCGGCTATTTGAGCCAGTAAAGGGGGCTTTACTATTCTTGGGTAGCGGAATGACTTTAGCTTCCCTCCAGGCCTGAGGGCACACGCTCTCTAGTAGACTTAAATTGAAGATGTGGCAAATAGGAGTGGCAATAGATTGTCAGACCCTGGTGGCTTGTCATTGTTGACAGACAACAATAATCTTTACACCTCTTCCACACTGACTTTACGGGAATTCAAAAGTACAATTCTAGTCTTTCATAATTTGGTCCGATATACTTGGATGTATAGTGTCAGCATTTGTTGCTGGCATGTCATCCCTAAGTTTGCTTATCTTGCCAAATGAAAAAAATCATTAAAGTAGTTTGCATTATCAGTGGGCTTTGTGATGAATGAGCCATCTGATTCAATGAATGAAGAAGCCGAGTTGGCTTTTTTCCGCAAAATTTCATTTAAGGTGCCCCAAAGCTCTTTACTATCATTCTTTATATAATTGATCTTTGTTTCATAGTGAAGTTTATTTTTATTTAGCTTAGTCACATGATTTCTTAATTTGCAGTACTTTTGCCAATCAGTTGGGCTGCCAGACTTATTTGCCATTCCTTTAAATATGATTTACATCAATTACATAGGAATGACAACAAAACTTATTGTATGACCTCTTATACACTATATTAGGCCGGGCATTAGGAACTTTGGTTTTCCTAGATACGGCTACCATATTATTGTGATCACTACATCCTACTACATCCTGTGTCTTTTATTGAGGAGTGGCTTCCGTCTGGCCACTCTACCATAAAGGCCTGATTGGTGGAGTGCTGTAGAGATGGTTGTCCTTCTGGAAGGTTCTCCCATCTCCACAGAAGAACTCCTGAACTCTAGAGCTCTGTCAGAGTGACCATCGGGTTCTTGTTCACCTGCCTGACCAAGGCCCTTCTCCCCCGATTGCTCAGTTTGGCTGGGTGGCCAGCTCTAGGAAGAGTCTTGGTGGTTCCAAACTTCTTCCATTTAAGAATGATGGAGGCCACTGTCTTCTTGGGGACCTTCAATGCTGCAGAAATCTTTTGGTACCCTTCCCCAGATCGTTGCCTCGACAGAATCCTGTCTCCTTCGAACTCATGGCTTGGTTTTTGCTCTGACATTCACATTCAACTGTGGGACCTTATATAGACAGATATTTGCCTTTCCAATCAATTGAATTTACCACAGGTCGACTCAGATCATGTTGTAGAAACATCTCGAGGATGATCAATGTAAACAGGATGCACCTGAGCTCAATTTTGAGTCTAATAACAAAGGGTCTGAATACTTATGTAAATAAGGTATTTGTTTTTATTACTTTTTTTTCACTTTTCTCATCATGGGGCATTGTGATGTCATTATGGGGCATTGTGATGTCATTATGGGGCATTGTGATGTCATCATGGGGCATTGTGATGTCATTATGGGGTATTGTGATGTCATCATGGGGCATTGTGATGTCATTATGGGGCATTGTGATGTCATTATGGGGCATTGTGTGTAGATTGATGAGGATTTTTATTTATTTAATCGACGTGGATGTGGATTAAGGCAGCCCCCCCCCACCCCCCCCGCACCTCTCTGATTCAGAGGGGTTGGGTTAAATGTGGAAGCCACCTTTCAGTTGAAGGCATTCAGTTGTACAACTGACTAGTTATCCTCTTTCCCTTTCCCATGTTAGAATAAGGCTGTAACGTAACAAAATATGGAAAAAGTCAAGGGGTCTGAATACTTTCTGAATTCACTCTATATAGTTTCCATTTATTTGACCTTTTTTTTTTTAACAGGTGCATAAAATATTTTGAAAGCTGAAAAAAAAAGTTAAAGGTTATTTTAGTCTCTACTTAATAGGTGTGAAATAAAACAAATCTTAAAAATCTAAACCCGAGACACAAAAAGGTCAGTATTTGCAAAATCACCCACTGTTTGAAGCCTCATGTTGTAAGTTCCAGCTTTCAGCTTGCTTCATACGGTTGTATGCCACAGTTGAAATTCTGTTTTACCCTGTTGTGTAATTATGTTATTTTGCATCCTGTGGTGTACACAAGAATGTCCCAGGGACTCATCTGGACCTAGTTGAGTTATCCCACTGTTGTCTGAACGACCTCTTTGGTACAGCCTCTCCCATAGGTCATCTGGCGACCCGCTATGAGACGGTCGGGTTACGGGTGTAAGCTTGGATCTGTGAGTAGAGTAATGGGTCACCAACCGTACACGCTTTTTCATCCGTGGGGTTCTAGTAGGCTGGACAACAGAACATTCGGAAGACAAGTTGGTGCCACGGTGCTCAATAGAACTAATAGGAACTGGAAGGGTTAAAAAAATGCCATAAAACAATGCCTATTTTTCTGTGATTACTTCAAAACGACGGGCAAGCAGCTGGGAAATATGGTAATATTATGAAAAGGGTCTCCACAGTGGATGATATGAACCAGTTTTTATCCGAAATAAAGCGTTGTTAATCAAAACGTCATGTGTCCAGCCTAGTTCTAGTGAAGAAACAGACAATATTACATACTCAGCATCGCAATCACATCTCCTGAAGAGGAGTTTCCATAGATCGGTTAGCTACCCGTTACACTACTCAGAGAACCAAGGTTATATCCGTAACCTGACATAGATCGGTTAGCTACCCGTTACACTACTCAGAGAACCAAGGTTATATCCGTAACCTGACATAGATCGGTTAGCTACCCGTTACACCACTCAGAGAACCAAGGTTATATCCGTAACCTGACATAGATCGGTTAGCTACCCGTTACACCACTCAGAGAACCAAGGTTATAT
>QNTS01009991.1:9426-21765 GCA_003317085.1 Hucho hucho
TGTAGGGTGTTAGTGTGTAGGGTGTTAGTGTGTAGGGTGTAAGTGTGTAGGGTGTACTCACCCTGAGGGTGTGTATGACTGTGTCCTGTGCCTCCAGTTCTCCCTCCAGGATGCTGAGGAGCATCAGGAGCTCCGGCCTGCTCAGAGTCTCCATATTCATCATCACCCCCTAAACACACACACAGGGGGGAGAGAGAGAGAAATAGAGAGATACAGAGAGAGAGACAGAGAGAAGAGGGGGATGGATGGATTATTGTCTGAGTTTAGAGATTGGAGAAAGGCAGGATTACTAACATCTGTCTGTTAGGGCATAAAATGTCACTACACTATCAAAGCAATAAAAACCACTCTAGTTCTGTTTGAATGGCATTTTTAGCTTTTTAAATTCTTAGCTCCCGTTCTGAAAAGGGGATAGTGTTAGAGACGCACGCACACGCATGCACACACGGACACACACATGCGCACACACACATGCGCGCACACACACACACACACACACACACACACACACACACACACAGTCCTTTAGGGTGACAGCGGAGGCAGAGGTCCCTCTGTGGGCTGGCAGGGTTGTGCTCTGGGTTATAAACAGGAAGTAATTAGCATATCTGCATGTTAAGTCACTGAGTCTGAGAGAGATGCTATTTGTCCCTGAACAGAGAGTACACAGAGGCAGAATACTTGACCACTGTGACTGACCCAAACTTAAGGAAAGCTTTGACTATGTACAGACTCAGTGAGCATAGCCTTGCTATTGAGAAAGGCCGCCATAGGCAGATCTGGCTCTCAAGAGAAGACAGGCTATGTGCACACTGCTCACAAAATGAGGTGGAAACTGAGCTGCACTTCCTAACATCCTACCAAATGTATGACCATATTAGAGACACATATTTCCTTCAGATTACACAGATCCACAAAGTATTCGAAAAACAAAAACGATTTTGATAAACTCCCATATCTACTGGGTGAAATACCACAGTGTGCCATCACAGCAGCAAGATTTGTGACCTGTTACCACAAGAAAAGGTCAACCAGTGAAGAACAAACACCATTGTAAATACAACCCATATTTATGTTAATTTATTTTACCTTTTGTACCTTAACCATTTGTACATCGTTACAACACTGCATATAGACATAATATGACATTTGTAATATTCTTTTGGAACTTCTGTGAGTGTAATGTTTACTGTTCATTTTTATTGTTTATTTCACTTTTGTATATTATCTACCTCACTTGCTTTGTCAATGTTAACATGTGTTTCCTATGCCAATAAAACCCCTTGAATTTAATTGAATTGAGAGAGCGAGAGAGAGAGAGAGAGAGAGAGAGAGAGAGAGAGAGAGAGAGAGAGAGAGAGAGAGAGGGAGAGAGATTTTGTCTTTATTTTTTGGGAACTTTTGTAAGTGTAATGTTTACTGTACATTTTATATTGTTTACTTCACTTTGTTTATTATCTATTTCACTTGCTTTGGTAATGTAAGCATATGTTTCCCATGCCAATAAAGCCCCTTAAATTGAAATTAAATTGACATTGAGAGAGCGAGCGAGCGAGAGCGAGAGAGGTTTGGTTGTGTTCTCTAACTGTCCATTCAGACCCCGAGACAGGCTGTGTCTGTCTGTTGACACGGTCAGGAGGAGGAGGAGAAGACTACAGCTCAAAGAGATCTGACAAACAGGAGAGGCCCAGTACTTCTGTTGGACCAGTGGGGGCCACAGCCAGCCAGGGACAACATACACACTCCCACTACCAGAACCAAAACTGACCAACAACAGTACAATGAGTGTCTCTCTCTCTCTCTTTCTCTTTCAATTCAATTTCAATTTAAGGGCTTTATTGGCATGGGAAACATTGCCAAAGCAAGTGAAGTAGATAATAAACAAAGGTGAAATAAATAATAAAAATGAACAGTAAACATTTCAAATGTCATATTATGTCTATATACTATCTCTTTCTCTCTCCTTTCGTGGTTTCTCCTCTTCCTTTTACTCAGCATGTCCCAGGCAGGTCTCCCTCTCTGTGATGTGTCACAGACCACAGCCTTGACTGCCATGGGAACTATGTGGACAAAGACCACAGCCCTGGCTGCCATGGGAACTACGTGGACACAGACCACACATAATTCCTGTCCTACATCTATTGCTTTCCTCTCTCTCTCTCTCTCTCTCTCTCTCTCTCTCTCTCTCTCTCTGTCTCTCTGTCTCTCTCTCCATGTTTGTTTCTACTAACTACAGCATCCACTGTAGATGAATATCTGTCTATGTCTGTATCATTTCCTTATCTCCTATGAGTAAACACTACCCCTCGACAAAGCCTTGTGTTTGCCTGAGTAGCCTAGCCTAGCCTATGTTTACATGTATTGCATCACTGCTCCAGAACATTTTCTCCTTCACACAGACCTCAATGCATTATGTGGTTGACCCCTCTCTCACAACCAAATAACTGAGTGTTAATGTGTGCGGTTGGTTTACTACCCCAACACTACTCCAACACGCACACACACTAGTGCACCCAAATACAAACACACACTGTATCTAATAACACTTTGTGGTTGAACTGTTGGCTTATTGAGCATAAACTCTCCTTTAATGAGTAGATGAGATATTTGACTTCACTCTGATATCTCAACAGCCAGTATGTGTGTGTGTGTGTGTGTGTGTGTGTGTGTGTGTGTGTGTGTGTGTGTGTGTGTGTGTGTGTGTGTGTGTGTGTGTGTGTGTGTGTGTGTGTGTGTGTCTCGTGGCACGTTGATGACCTGGGTTCAACACCAGCAACCTATCACACCCTGTCCTCATTCCGGGCTTGCTGTGTGTTGGACTGACATGCACAACGTTTGAGTCCTATTTAGGTTAAAAAAAAAGCAGATTTAAAGCACAGTGAGTATCAGACCAGAGGAAGACAGCTCAGTGTGACACCAGCTAAATCAGCACAGATCCACTGGTTCATCTCCTGCAGTCCTGTCTCCTGGACCCATTGTCTCAAATGAAGCAGAAGCCTTCTGTAATAGTTAACAGTGTTTATTGTACAGTTGTGTGACAGCGCCATGGTCACTTCTAGCTAACTCCTTCAGAGGAAAAAGACTCACTGGTCATGCTAGCCTTAATAACCTGAGACATAGTTGTTGTAGTATAGGTGGACAAAAACAAAAATATGAGTTTATTATTGTCAGGTGGGATAACACTTATTCCACCTGACAGTCTCTCTGTTTAGACTAGTTATTCTGTATTGGAGAGACAAGGTGAGGTAGGCTTACCTATTTTGTAGGCTATTTAAAGAGTGTCTATGGTTCCTATTAGGCTAATGCGCATTCACAATTATAGGCTACTAGATATTCAACAAATCAGGGTTGTACTCAGTGGTTAAATATTTAGAACATTACAGATAGAAACGCAATTCATAGAGCAGATACAATATTATTCAACCATCTGGGAGGCCTGAATATTACAATCCTCGTTTAGATATCGACCAAGCTAGTGGTTACAAAGTTCCCCTTCCTATTATTCCAGCGGGATACTTGGCAGGACAGTCCTGTACTGTAGCCAGCCAGCCAGCTACGCTCACTTGCTCAAATCACGCACACACAATAAAAAATCATGAAAGAAGCTGCGATCATATGGCAATATTAGTGTCCTACATTCACATACCTTCATGCGTTAAGTCCTGACTTCATAAATTTTACAACAACATACAAACTTAAACGTTAAAATAAAAAGGAATAGTAGAACCCGAGTATCCGAGCGCTTATCCCAGTGGAGAATAATACAACAGTCTCTGACAAGACAGACAGCCTATCGATGGGGCGTATTTCAAAATGTTGACCAATAGTAGACTGGCTTAGCAGAGGTGGGCAGGGACAGGGGCGGGCCCGCATCGACGGGATAAAACTCTTTGTTTGGGTGAGTTGGGTGAAGTTGCGCCTAGACGCTGATCTAAAATCGGACTTTCGTTCTTCCCCCAATGGCTCAGCGTAGGATTTAGGCAGGTTGAACTGGTCCGAGATCTATTCATACTGGTGGCTTCTAGGCTTGTTCACATAGCCTACCCAGCGCTCTCTGTTTAGGCTAGGATATCAAGTCAATTCAAAGGGGCTTTATTGGCATGGAAAGCAAGTGAAAAAACTAAAACAAATTCAAAAACCAGCAAAGCGAATTAAACAAAACAAAAATAATCAGATATTAACATGTAGCAATCTTTGCGAACGGTGACAGCATAACACCGCTTGCGGGTTTCGAACCGTGGTTTCACAGCCGGCAGGCAGAATAACCACTGCTCCAGTAAGGGTTAACCCTATCGGAAAGATCGAAACAGGTCTACTCACAAAACATTTTTTATAGAGAATAACAACGTTTAAAATATTATCTTGCTGCTGTGATTGCACACGGTCTCATTCCACCTAACAGATACAGGAGTTTGTTCAAATTGTAACCGGTACCTCCTGTATATAGTGTCGTTATTGTTGCTTTATTGTTACTCTTTAATTTTAACTCATCTTTTTCTTAAAACTGCATTGTTGATTAAGGGCTTGTAAGTAAGCATATCACGGTAAGGTTTACAACTATTTTATTTGGCGCATGTGACCATTTTTTTAATTTCTTTTTTAGAATTCTTGGTGGGAAATATGTGCCTTTTATGGTCTTACATTTGACAGGTTATAAAGTGCAGCTCTGTTTCCACCTCATTTTGTGGGCAGTGGGCACATGGCCTGTGTTCTCTTGAGAGCCAGGTCTGCCTATGGCGCCTCAGTAGAAAGGCAATGCTCACTGAGGCTGTATATAGTAAAGCTTTTCTAGTTTGCTTAGTTTTTTGTTGATTCTTTCCAATGTGTCAAGTAGTTATTTTTTCGTTCTCTTATAACTTAGTTGGGTGTAATTGTGTTGCTGTCCTGGGGCTCTGTGGGGTCTGTTTGTGTTTGTCAACAGAGCCCCAGAACCAGCTGGCTGACGCTTCGATCACACTGACAGTAAATTTGCGTTTTGGTACACCAGAAGTAACGTACATACATTTCCAATGGAACGCTGCGTTTGCCTTGCAGAAATGCATGGCAGAGGCCGTTGCAGTGCGTTCTGTGTGGTGTATAAATTGGATTTATGAAAAGACGGCTTGACAGAAATGGAAGCAGAAGGTGAATGTTGAACTTTTGTTGCATACAAATCCTGATGATGCTGCCTACCATTTTGCGCAAAACAGTGTATGTGTGATTGAGGCGTGAGGGATACACACACACTCACGCCATTTCGCCAGGTGGGCGGTGCTACACGTCACTGTGGGCGTAGATTAAAGCTTGCATAGGATTGCACACAGTTTTCGAGAACGAACCGAGCACTAGCTCATGATCGTGGAATCTATTCAACACACTGCTAAGCCATAGAGTACAGGTTGGCTAAGCTGAACTACAATAATGGATGTTACTGTTTCATCAGGGAGCCACAACTATGGAATCGTTGAATTCCCATTTGCTATTTCATGCAACCACATAATATAAAAAAACAAAACACATTATTTTGTATTCGAACTTAACATTGTTTAAAGCTGAGATATATCATTCACGCAAAGTAAGTGTGTAGGTATGTCTCCAGGATAATATGGTAAAGCTGCCCTCAAACAAAGAAATAAGACCAAGGACATCCAAAAATCCATCATATTAATGAAGCCAGCAACGATTGACAGTATACAGGTATTACTGCATGTTGACTAACCAATTGCTATGCAATTAGATTAAATGTAGTCATGATCAGTTTCATATATTTCATTCAGGTAAAGCTTAGAGAGCGAATGCTATTTATAATAAAGGTTACATGGAGAAAATCTGACGTCCCTGAAATGAAAATGAATGGGCCTCCCTTCAGCAAAATATATTTTGACCTAAACCATCCCTGAACGCTTGAAAAAAAAAAACTCCCCTATACCCAAAATAATAATTAAAACAAAGTGGATAGCAGAGAACATGCCTACCATTTACCCTCATTTCTTGGACAGACCAGAGCCTTAGATATGCTGTTTTAGAAATTGTTTTTCACCCTGTAAGTGTTACATGCCAATGCAGGAGTTCTGAAAGGGCTGTGGGCCAGAAGGTTGTGGGTTCACAGACCATTGAGGACAAGGGTAGGTTGGAATGATCTCGTTTATAATAAAAGCATTGCATGAATATACACTACATGACCAAAAGTATGTGGACACCTACTCATCAAATATTTCATTCCAAAATCATTGGCATTAATATGTAGTTGCCCCCCCTCCACTCTTCTGGGAAGGCTTTCCACTAGATGTTTGAACATTACTGCGGGGACTTGCTTCCATTCATCCACAAGAGCATTAGTGAGGTCTGGCACTGATGTTGGCGATTAGGCCTGGCTTGCAGTCTTGTAGGCCTGGCTTGCAGTCCAATTCCACCCAAAGGTGTTCAATGGGGTTGAGGTCAGGGCTCTGTGCAGGCCAGTGAAGTTCTTCCACACTGATCTCGACAAACAATTTCTATATGGATCTCTTTCTGTGCACGGGGGCATTGTCATGCTAAAACAGGAAAGGGCCTTCCCCAAACTGTTGCCACAAAGTTGGAAGCATAGAATCGTCTAGAATTTTATTGTATGCTGTATCATTAAGATTTCCCTTCACTGGAACTAAGGGGCCTAGCCCAAACCATGAAAAACAGCCCCAGACCATTATTAATTCTCCACCAAACTTTACAGTTGGCACTATGCATTGGGGCAAGTAGCGTTTACCTGGCGTCCGCCAAACCCAGATTAGTCCGTCGGACTGTCAGATGGTGAAGCATGATTAATCACTCCAGAGAACGTGTTTCCACTGCTTCGGAGTCCAATGGCGGCGAGCTTTACACCACTCCAGCCGATTGCGCATGGTGATCTTAGGCTTGTGTGCAGCTGCTCGGCCATGGAAAGCCATTTCATGAAGCTCCCAACGAACAGTTATTGTGCTGACGTTGCTTCCAGAGGCAGTTTGGAACAAGCTACGCGCTTCAGCACTCGGCGGTCACGTTCTGTTGCTCCTAGATGTTTCCACTTCACAATAGCAGCACTTACAGTTGACCGGGCAGCTCTAGCAGGGAATACATTTGACGAACTGACTTGTTGGAAAGGTGGCATGCTATGACATTGCCACGTTGAAAGTCATTGAGGTCTTCAGTAAGGCCATTCTACAGCCAATGTTTGTCTATGGAGATTGCATGGCGGTGTGCTCGATTTTATACACCTGTCAGCAAAGCGTGTGGCTGAAATAGCTGAATCCTTTAATTTGAATGGGTGTCCACATACTTTTGTATATATAGTGTGTTTCATGCAATTCTTCATCATTTGACATATTAGCAGAATCTTTTTTAATATCGCTGGAAAAATGTGTTTGCCCGGATACAGTGGCTAGTAAAGGCCAAGTGCACTACTGTAGTGAAAACTTTTTTTACCATAGTTTTTTTTTTACACTTTTCTTTTGTATTATTCTGATTTTTCAGGGGGTGCTGCACCCCTACTTCCCGTGGCTATGCTCAAGGAACGCTAGCTGAGGAACGGTCAACTCCGTTCTCTTATATCAAGGCAGAGTTGAGTTGAGTCACCATCAGTCAATTCTGAAAACGGCAATGATGTATATACTGTAAACCCTGGATTTCTGATGCTATGTGTTGGTCATTGGGAGGCTTTGAAATCACCCGTTGGCCATATTGGCACTCCCCAGTAGGAGTGGTCCTCCATAGGAATGAATTGAATCCTACAGTATATAAATTAAATGTTTCAAGAACAAAAGGACATGCATTCAATTATTTTTGTTGTTGTAGTGGGGACAGTAACAATAGTAATCTAAAAAAATGGTACTTTAAGGGAAATGTTTTTATATATATATTTATATATATTTTTTATGTTTAGCTCAAAGAATATAATAATACAAAAAAATCATTGAGGTGTCTGTAATATAATAAATGTGGCTAAACAAATGTAGACAATAATACATGCATTTTTATTGCTAACAAAATATTTTTTACAATTGTGGGGAAGTGCCAAGATGGAGTCACGGTGGCTTCAACACAGGGTCTCCCAATTAGCAATCTAGTGTATATATAAATGATTGGTAATAGGCCTGTGGGAGAGTGGGGTAAGTTGAGCCGCCCTTATTTCTAGGAAACCAAACACAACATGTATAATTTAACCAAATATTTACAAAGAGGTTATCATTTCATGGAGTCTATGAAGGAAGAAACCACATGTAAAAAGTGGTAAGCAAGTTAGGTCAAAATGTTTTATTATCAAATGAAATGTATTGTTACGGTTCCATGATGCTTGTATGTAAAAGTAGATACTTTGAAGATTGTTCTATACATCTGTTGGGGTCTCTATAAGCTTCAATATGAGGTCCTAAACCTTGCGTGAAAGGGCATCCTTGCAGCTGTGTGTGCTAAAATAGTCCAAATGTTTGCAGTAAGGTAGGCTGACCCAATGGCCATGGTGTCAGTTGAGCAAATGGCAAGTTGAGCAGATTTAAATGTTTTCCTCCCATTGTTGCTGGGATATGAGGTATGAACAGGGCCTGGACTATGTTTAAAGTGTTTGTTAGGTGTTAAGCCTGTGTTAAAAGATTAATAAAATGATTAAAAGACAAAAAAGCTATTCTGATTGTTTTGAATTCTGTTTGGGAAATAAAGATAGACATGGTTTTAAAAAGGTAGAGGTAATATTTCATTCCATACAGAAATTTGTAGGCGGCTTAACTTACCCCGTCCCGCGGCTCAACTTAACCCATACCCGGGCTAAGTTTTGTCAAGAGACCCCTTTTATTTGGACAAGCTATGTTGTCAAAACTGTCGTGTTAACATGAATTCTGATTATTTCCAGGGATACTCTACATGCTGAAACATACAGTACCAGTCAAAAGTTTGAACACACCTACTCATTCAAGGGTTTTTCTTTATTTTTACTATTTTCTACATTGTAGAATAATAGTGTAGACATGAAAACTATGAAATAATGTAGTATCAAAAAGTGTTAAACAAATCAAAATACATTTTAGATTTGAGATTCTTCAAAGCAGCCACCCTTTGCCTTGATGACAGCTTTGCACACTCTTGGTTTTCTCTCAACCATCTTCATGAGGTAGTCACATGGAATGCATCTTCAAATAACAGGTATGCCTTGTTAAAAGTTAATTTGTGGAATTTCATTCCTTCTTAATGTGTTTGAGCCAATCCGTTGTGTTGTGACAAGGTAGGGGTGGTATACAGAAGATAGCCCTATTTGGCAAAAGACCAAGTCCATATTATGACAACTCAAATAAGCAAAGAAAAATGACAGTCCATCATTACTTTAAGACATGGTCAGTCAATATTCAACTTTGAAAGTTTCTTCAAGTGTAATTGCAAAAACCATCAAGCGCTATGATGAAACTGGCTCTCATGAGGACCGCCACAGGAAAGGAAGACCCAGAGTTACCTCTGCTGCAGAGGATAAGTTCATTAGAGTTACCAGCTTCAGAAATCGGCAATTAACTGCACCTCAGATTGCAGCCCTAATAAATGCTTCACATTTAAAGTAACAGACATATCTCAACATCAACTGTTCATGGTCGAATTGCTGCAAAGAAACCACTACTAAAGGACATCAATAATAAGAAGAGACTTGCTTGGTCTAAGAAACACGGGCAATGGACATTAGACCGGTGTAAATCTGTCCTTTGGTCTGATGAGTCCAAATTTGTCATTTTTGTTTCCAAACGCTGTGTCTTTGTGAGACGCCGAGTAGGTGAAAGGATTATCTCTGCATGTGTGGTTCCCACCGTGAAGCATGGAGGAGGTGTGATGGTGTGGGGGTGCTTTGCTGGTGACACTGTCTGTGATTTATTTAAAATTCAAAGCACACTTAACCAGCATGGCTATCACAGCATTCTGCAGCAATACGCCATCCCATCTGGTTTGCACTTAGTGGGACTATCATTTGTTTTTCAACAGGACAATGACCCAAAACACACCTCCAAACTGTGTAAGGGCTATTTGACCAAGAAGGAGAGTGATGGAGTGCTGCATCAGATGACCTGGCCTCCACAATCACCAGACCTCAACCCAATTGAGATGGTTTGGGATGAGTTGGACCGCAGAGTGAAGGAAAAGCAGCCAACAAGTGCTCAGCAAATGTGGGAACTCCTTCAAGACTGTTGGAAAAGCATTCCAGGTGACTACCTCATGAAGCTGGTTGAGAGAATGCCAAGTGTGTGCAAAGCTGTCATCAAGGCAGAGGATGGCTACTTTGAAGAATCTATTTTGATTTGTTTAACACTTTTTTGGTTACTACATGATTCCATATGTGTTATTTCATAGTTTTGATGTCTTCACCATTATTCTACAATGTAGAAAATAGTACAAATAAAGAAAAAACCTTGAATGAGAAGGTGTGCCCAAACCTTTGTTTGGTACTGTATGTAGATATCTTTGATGGAAATAATACTATACTGAACAAAAATATAAGCGCAACATGCAACAATTTCAATGATTTTTACTGAGTTACAGTCAATTGAAATAAATTCAATAGGCCCTAATCTATGGATTTCACATGACTGAGAAGGGGCTCAGCCATTGGTGGGCCTGGGAGGGAATAGGGCCACCCACTTGGAAGCCAGGCCCAGCCACTGGGGAGCCAGGCCCAGCCAACCAGAATGAGTTTTTCCCTACAAAAGGGCTCTAAACACAGACAGAAATACTCCTCAATTTCATCAGCTGTCCAGGTGGCTGGTCTCAGACAATCCCACAGGTGAACAAGTCGGATGTGAAGGTCCTGGGCTGGCGTGGTTACACATGGTCTGCGGTTGTGAGGCCAGGTGGACGTACTGCCAAATTCTCTAAAACGACATTGGAGGGGAATGAACATTAAATTATCTGGCAACAACTTTGGTGGACATTCCTGAAGTCAGCATGCCAATTGCACGCTCCCTCAAACTTGAGACATCTGTGGCATTGTGTTGTGTGACAAAACTGCACATTTTAGAGTGGCCTTTTATTGTCCCCATCCACCTGTCACACCTGTCAGGTGGACGGATTATCTTGGAAAAGGAGAAATGCTCACTAACAGGGATGTAAACAAATCTGTACACAAATTTTTTTAGAATGAAGCATGGGACCAACACTTTACATGTTGTGTTTGTTATATTCCCCTTGCCTGACTTATGCTGAATGTAAAAAATGGCTCACCTTAGCTCACTCTCTCCTACTTAGAATGAACAAGATGTCAGAGCTATCACTTCTATTCGCTTTAGGCTACCTGATGAAGTTTGACTGTACCTATGTTGCACATGCTCATAAACCAGAACATATAGCCTAGTTAGTACCATGAAGACCTCACATGATTTTAAATCACAGAAATGGAAGGGTAATCGTCTTCTTCTATTGTACATTTTAACACTTTAACATTTTCCTTCTCCTGTCAATGAGAGCTTGTGTGAACATTTCTCTGAGATGTTGGCCAGAACTGTGCTATTGGACCTGACTACTCTCTGAGTATGGCAATGCATTTTGTGACATGGTTCTTATACTCCCCCCTGTGGCCAATGGATGGAACCCATGACAGAACCTTCAGTCTAACTTTCCTGCCCCTTTCACTCATGTAATGTAATGTGTAACCTTCCCTGAGATGTGAAGGCTTGACTTTTCATTAGCTCCTTAAACAAATGCCAAGGCTTTAGCTCAGTGGGCTAAGACAGTTTTGGTGCACTGACTGACTGATGACCCAGGTTGAAGCACTGTCTGCCACACAGCAATGACCAATCCAATGCTTTTGAAAACTTGTGAGGAGGAAGTGAACAAGTGCACACTTCAGGAGAAACTGAATTGGGCTGTCACAGTTGCAAGGAACAACTTGTAACAAGGCACCAACCCTACAGGTTCTCCATATGTTCTCACCAGCACTATAAACCAATGGTTCTCAAACCCTGGGGGTACTTGGAGGTTAAGTGTTTCTCTATAGACAACTAGTTACACCACTACAGGTTCAGTGTTTCTCTATAGACAACTAGTAATACTATTAGATGTTCAGTGTCTCTCTATAGACAACTAGTAACACCACTAGATGTTCAGTGTTTCTCTATAGACAACTAGTAACACCACTAGATGTTCAGTGTTTCTCTATAGACAACTAGTAACACCACTAGATGTTCAGTGTTTCTCTATAGACAATTAGTAACACCACTAGATGTTCAGTGTCTCTCTATAGACAACTAGTAACACCACTAGATGTTCAGTGTTTCTCTATAGACAACTAGTAACACCACTAGATGTTCAGTGTTTCTCTATAGACAACTAGTAACACCACTAGATGTTCAGTGTTTCTCTATAGACAACTAGTAACACCACTAG
>QNTS01009998.1:1267-13058 GCA_003317085.1 Hucho hucho
ACATTACAACAGAAAGCTGTAAGTTAACCGGACAAGTTCCAGTCTGACTTAGTCCCTGCTGTAAACATGTCCTCTGTCCCAAATGGCTCTGGTCGAAAGTAGTGCACTAATTAGGGAATAGGGTGTAATTTGAGACACGGCTCCTGTCTGGGGGTAATCTCGTCTGTGTGTCTGTCTGCAGCACACCATGGGAATAAAGGGTGGAATGTAGAAAATGCGAGATCGTCTTCAGACGCAGGTTGAAAGCGTCCCTGAGAAAAATGTCAACATAAATGTGTTATTCTGTGAATCATCATCTCACTAGCTTTTAGTCCTTTAGGCTTGTTGGTTCGTGGGATGTAGTTGGCTCTGGTCTGTGCTTTGACGTTTGGTGACCTCCAGAGCAGTAGGGGTAGTATTGGGGATGTTTGGTAGATAAGGGTGTGTGTGTGAGTGTGAGTGTGAGTGTGTGTGTGTGTGTGTGTGTGTGTGTGTGTGTGTGTGTGTGTGTGTGTGTTTGGCAGATAAGAGATCATCTCAGCAGAGAGATGAGGCTGTGAGACGAGCCACCTGCAGAGGGGATCTCTCTGAGACAGGGGAGGACTGGTCACAGGGCAGTAAGAGTTGATGGCCCATCTTTAGTCTGTTGGGCCTGTCTGAATTGGAGTTTTGCACAAAATGATCATTATTTGGCTGATAATGGAGGCCTTCAGGGGAAATTGCATTGGCCATTCATCAATGCCTTTCCTGATAAGTACAACATAACCTAGTTTTCCACCCAGTCATCACTACACTCAGATTGACTCAGTTACTATCACAAAGCCACACTATATTTACCGTGCATTCCTGTTTGGTTGGGTAAGGGATACCTAGGCTAGAATTCCCCTGGAACCTGGGACCTGGCTCTTGGCTCTCTGGTGGAGGAGGAGGAGGTGGAAGAGGAGGAGGTGGAGATAGAAGAGAAGGAGGTGGAAGAGGTGGAGGAGGAGGTGGAAGAGGTGGAAGAGGTGGAAGAGGTAGAAGAGGAGGAGGAGGTAGAGGAGGAGGAGGAGGTGGAGGTAGAAGAGAATCAGGAGGTGGAAGAGGAGGGGAAGGTGGAAGACGAGGTGGAGGAGGTAGCGGAGGAGGAGGTGGAGGAGGAGGAGGTAGAGGTAGAAGAGAAGGCGGTGTAAGAGGAGGTGGAGGAAGGGGTGGAAGAGGGTGGAAGAGGAGGTGGAGGTAGAGGAGGAGGTAGAGGTGGAGGAGGAGGAGGAGGTAGAAGAGGTGGAAGAGGAGGAAGAGGTGGAAGAGAAGGAGGAGGTGGAAGACGAGGAGGTGGAGGAGGTAGAGGAGGAGGAGGTGGAGGAGGTGGAGGTAGAAGAGAAGGTGGAAGAGGAGGTGGAGGAAGAGGTGGAAGAGGAGAAGGTGGAGGTAGAAGATGTAACTGCCTGTCTGACGGACCTGCTTATCTTGCTCCTACTCCTCTGATATAGCGCATGGTAGGAGGGAGGGAGAGAGGAGAGGAAAGGGTTCTACATAGAACCCAAACGGGTTCTACCTGTAACCTAAAAGGGTTCTCCTATGGGGACAGCCAAAGAACCGTTCTGGAACCCTTTTTTCTAAGAGTGTATAACTGATTGTAAGTAGCTCTGGATAAGAGTATCTGCGAAATTTCAAAGATGTCAAATGTCATGTTAATGTATTTGTTTTTTTCTGTTAGCCCTGCAGGGGGATAAATAAGAACTATGATATATGCAATATATTTCTAGATATATTTCTAGATTTTTTTTCTTGATATATTTCTATATATATTTCTTGATATTTTTCTATATATAATTCTACATATATTTCTAGATATTTTTCTATATTTATTTAGGATATATTTCTAGATTTATTTTCTATATGTTGTGTCTAATGAGGAGTCTTGTGTTTGCTTTGCAGAAAGCCCTGGCCTCTGGAGAGAAGAGACCCAGAGGCAGACCCAGGAAATGGGTGAGTCACCTTTGATCCCATTCCAACAAACACTGAATGTGTGTGTGTGTGCGTGCGTGCGTGTATGCACGTGCGTGCTCTTATATATATGGAAATCTCAACACAACACAAACAAACTCTTCCACAAGGCGTTTTAAACCTGATACACATTTAACATGATATAACGTGTCAGTTGTTAAGGTGTTTCTGAGTCATTTGAGCTCAGAGATAGAGGTATCAGTGTGGATATATTTAGGTTAAAGGGTATGTTAGAGGTATCAGTGTGGATATATTTAGGTTAAAGGGTATGTTAGAGGTATCAGTGTGGATATATTTAGGTTAAAGGGTATGTTAGAGGTATCAGTGTGGATATATTTAGGTTAAAGGGTATGTTAGAGGTATCAGTGTGGATATATTTAGGTTAAAGGGTATGTTAGAGGTATCAGTGTGGATATATTTAGGTTAACCTCTCAGGGATCACTGGGGCGCTAGCGCCCCACTCCCGACACTACCAGGTGAAATGCAAGGCGCCAAATTCAAAATCCAAAAGTGGAATTATTAAACATCCACCAATATACAAGTGTTCCAAACTCATCAAAAGCTCTGTTTCTTGGCAATATCACAGCGTTGTCAGATTTCAAAAAGGCTTTACGGCGAAAGCACAACATTTGATTGTTTGAGGGTAGCACCTCACATATTTTTCCCATAGCCATGAATTCATTAGCCATCACGGCACACACATAAAACATTTCACAGCGAAAACAAATCAATTACCTGTTGAAGAACTTCTGCTGAGGTCTTCCTAAGTGTCCAACGAAGACAATCCATGGTTCTTTTGTTAGAAAAAGTCATGTATTTTATCCATAAATCTCCATTTGGTTCGCGCGTTATAATCAGAAACTACAGCCTCCACACCTCCATTGAAACGTGACTAGAACTCGTTCAACTTATACCTATAAACTTGTCCAAGAACAATCAAACATCATTTTAAATGTATCCTTAGGAACACTTTTACGTATATTTACTATAATAAATCAACCGGAATATAAACTGAGCTCTAAAGACGGAAAAAAACACAGTGCGCGCTTGGCGAGAGCGCGCGTCCACTCCTATAGACTTCCAAAGGGACACTTCCTGATTTCCTCTTCTTCTCTGCTCTAATTCATCTAAACAGAATCAAAACACTTTCTCGAGACTGTTGACATCCAGAGGAAGCGATCGGTACTGCATTCATATGCCCTTTTATGGGCATTTTCATGAGGGAGGGGTTCCAAATGAGGCACTCTGAAAACCACTTTTTCCAGGACAGAAATTCCTCGGGGTTTCGCCTGCCATATCCGTTCTGTTTTACTCACAGACAAATGGTTAACAGTTTTACAAAATTCAGAGTGTTTCCTATCCAATGGTACCAAATATGTGCATATNTTCCATACTCATCAAAAGCTCTGTTTCTTGGCAATATCACAGCGTTGTCAGATTTCAAAAAGGCTTTACGGCGAAAGCACAACATTTGATTGTTTGAGGGTAGCACCTCACATATTTTTCCCATAGCCATGAATTCATTAGCCATCACGGCACACACATAACACATTTCACAGCGAAAACAAATCAATTACCTGTTGAAGAACTTCTGCTGAGGTCTTCCTAAGTGTCCAACGAAGACAATCCATGGTTCTTTTGTTAGAAAAAGTCATGTATTTTATCCATAAATCTCCATTTGGTTCGCGCGTTATAATCAGAAACTACAGCCTCCACACCTCCATTGAAACGTGACTAGAACTCGTTCAACTTATACCTATAAACTTGTCCAAGAACAATCAAACATCATTTTAAATGTATCCTTAGGAACACTTTTACGTATATTTACTATAATAAATCAACCGGAATATAAACTGAGCTCTAAAGACGGAAAAAAACACAGTGCGCGCTTGGCGAGAGCGCGCGTCCACTCCTATAGACTTCCAAAGGGACACTTCCTGATTTCCTCTTCTTCTCTGCTCTAATTCATCTAAACAGAATCAAAACACTTTCTCGAGACTGTTGACATCCAGAGGAAGCGATCGGTACTGCATTCATATGCCCTTTTATGGGCATTTTCATGAGGGAGGGGTTCCAAATGAGGCACTCTGAAAACCACTTTTTCCAGGACAGAAATTCCTCGGGGTTTCGCCTGCCATATCCGTTCTGTTTTACTCACAGACAAATGGTTAACAGTTTTACAAAATTCAGAGTGTTTCTTATCCAATGGTACCAAATATGTGCATATCCTATTTTCTGGGCCTGAATGGGAGGCATTTTACTTTGGGCACGCCAGGCTCTCCAAAACGGTCAAGTCGTGCACTGATCCCCTAGAGGTTAAAGGGTATGTTAGAGGTATCGGTGTGGATATATTTAGGTAAAAACAATTATAATAAATAATCTGTAGTTCTGCCCCTGAACAAGGCAGTTAACCCACTGTTCCTAGGCCGTCATTGAAAATAAGAATTTGTTTCTTAACTGACTTGCCTGGTTAAATAAAGATTTTTTTTTTTAATTAAAAAAGGGTGTCATTTGGGATTACATCCCTTCTATCAGCTGCTGTGATCAGGCTGGATACCTGCCTGCCTCCCTGCCTGTAGTCCCCGTCAGAGCAGCTAGCCACTAGATCAGTTGTTCATCTCCCCGCTCCAGGCTGGCGCTGAACCCTTGGACTGAACTGATAAAGCAGATAAAGGTATTGCTAGATTTCCTTTGTACTGGGCCAGGTACACACACACCTACGCACTTATGCACACACAGACAGACACACGCACACCTATGCACTTACGCACCTACAGTACACACACACAGACAGACACACGCACACCTACGCACTTACGCACCTACAGTACACACACACACACACAGACATATACACACAGACATACACACACACACACCTACACACTTACGCACCTACAGTATACACACACACACCCCAGTGAGGTCCAGGTACACCTACACACCTCATCCACCCACACGGTGGCCGCGATGGCACCGAAACAACGTCAGTCAGGATCTCTGGCACAACTACAGTCAGAAGCACATTATCCGGCTGTGGCTCAAATGGCCCTATTCCCTATAGGACCACAGGGCCTTGGTCAACAGTAGGGCCCTACATAGGGAATAGGATGCCATTGGGGAAGCGCCCCCCCTGTGTTTTTCAGAGCAGGTTGTGTACTCTGGTTGGTTATGTCATGGTTTGACATGGACTTGACGTGGAAACACACAGCAGGATTTAAAGGGGTGACTTCGGTTCAGGAAGAGGAGAGGAGAGGAGAGGAAAGGAGTGGAGAGGTGAGGAGAAGAGATGAGAGGTGAGGCGGGGCGAGGAGAGTTATTAGTTATTAGGCTATTATAGTTATTAGTTATTAGGCTATTAGAGTTATTAGTTATTTGTCTATTAGAGTTATTAGGCTGTTAGAGTTATTAGGCTATTAGAGTTATTAGGCTATTAGAGTTATTAGTCTATTAGAGTTATTAGGCTATTAGAGTTATTAGTTATTAGAGTTATTAGGCTATTAGAGTTATTAGTTATTAGAATTATTAGGCTATTAGAGTTATTAGTTATTTGTCTATTAGAGTTATTAGGCTGTTAGAGTTATTAGTCTATTATAGTTATTAGTTATTAGTCTATTAGAGTTATTAGTTATTAGAGTTATTAGTTATTAGAGTTATTCGAGTTATTAGTTATTCGGCTATTATAGTTATTAGTTATTAGAGTTATTAGGCTATTAGAGTTATTAGTTATTTGTCTATTAGAGTTATTAGGCTGTTAGAGTTATTAGTCTATTATAGTTATTAGTCTATTAGAGTTATTAGTTATTCGTCTATTAGAGTTATTAGTTATTAGAGTTATTAGTCTATTATAGTTATTAGTCTATTAGAGTTATTAGTTATTAGAGTTATTAGGCTGTTAGAGTTATTAGTTATTCGTCTATTAGAGTTATTAGGCTATTAGAGTTATTAGTCTATTAGAGTTATTAGTCTATTAGAGTTATTAGTTATTAGAGTTATTAGTTATTAGAGTTATTTGTCTATTATAGTTATTTGTCTATTAGAGTTATTAGGCTATTAGAGTTATTAGTCTATTAGAGTTATTAGTTATTAGAGTTATTAGGCTATTAGAGTTATTAGTCTATTATAGTTATTAGTCTATTAGAGTTATTAGAGTTATTAGGCTATTAGAGTTATTAGTCTATTAGAGTTATTAGTTATTAGAGTTATTAGTTATTAGAGTTATTAGTTATTAGTCTATTAGAGTTATTAGTTATTAGAGTTATTAGTTATTAGTCTATTAGAGTTATTAGGCTGTTAGAGTTATTAGTCTATTATAGTTATTAGTCTATTAGAGTTATTAGTTATTAGAGTTATTAGTCTATTAGCGTTATTAGTTATTCGTCTATTATAGTTATTAGTCTATTAGAGTTATTAGTCTATTAGAGTTATTAGTTATTAGTCTATTATAGTTATTAGTCTATTAGAGTTATTAGAGTTATTAGTTATTAGTCTATTATAGTTATTTGTATATTATAGTTATTAGTCTATTATAGTTATTAGTTATTAGAGTTATTCGTTATTAGCGTTATTAGTTATTAGAGTTATTCGTTATTAGTCTATTAGAGTTATTAGTCTATTAGCGTTATTAGTTATTCGTCTATTATAGTTATTAGTCTATTATAGTTATTAGTCTATTAGAGTTATTAGAGTTATTAGTTATTAGTCTATTATAGTTATTCATCTATTATAGTTATTAGTCTATTAGAGTTATTAGAGTTATTAGTCTATTAGAGTTATTAGTTATTAGAGTTATTAGGCTGTTAGAGTTATTAGTTATTAGAGTTATTAGTTATTAGAGTTATTAGTTATTAGTCTATTAGAGTGATTAGTTATTAGAGTTATTAGGCTATTAGAGTTATTAGTTATTAGAGTTATTAGGCTGTTAGAGTTATTAGTTATTAGAGTTATTAGTTATTAGTCTATTAGAGTGATTAGTTATTAGAGTTATTAGGCTATTAGAGTTATTAGTTATTAGAGTTATTAGGCTATTAGAGTTATTAGTTATTTGTCTATTAGAGTTATTAGGCTATTAGTAGGGCTGGGCGATATGGCCAAAATATCATATCACAGTATTTTAAAACATTTTGATGGTATGACAGTATTTGACGGTATTTTATGTTTTTGAACAATCCAAGTTTTAAATTTGCTTTATGAGTCGACCCTAGGGTGGAAACATGTACATTCTAGGTGATTTCAAAGGTTCTTTCTCCATTGTGATTGTTTTATACTATTATGGGGCCAGGTCAACGGTAGTGCACTACGTGGAGAATAGAGTACCGTTTGGAAAGCAGCCTTAGTTAGGACAGACATGAGGCTCTGCTGACTCCTAACCCAGTTGGCGTGGCTGGCAGCTAGCTAGTCAACATCTTCTGAGGCACTGGTAGGAATTAATTGTCCTCCTCCCTTCTCTCCTCCTCTCCTCTCTTCTCCTCCTCCCTCCTCTCCTCCTCCTGATAAGAACACGTCTGAGACCTTGGGAAGTCCAGAGGGAGAAGCATGTTGACAAAACAGGGAGAGAGATATGCTTTCCTCTCCACCTCTCCTCCCCTGCCCTCTCCTCTACCTCTCTTCCTCTCCTCCCCTGGCCTCTTCTGCACCTCCTATCCTACCCTGCCCTCTCCTCTACCTCTCCTCCTCTCCCCCCTTTCCCTCTCCTCCCCTGCCCTCTCCTCTACCTCCTCACCTCTCCTCTACCTCTCCTCCCCTGCCTTCTCCTCTACCTACTCTCCTCATCTTCCCTCTCCCTCTCCTCCCCTGCCCTCTCCTCCTCTCCCCTCCCCTCCTCTCCCTCTCCTCCCCTGCCCTCTCCTCTACCTTTTCTCCTCACCTCTCCTCTACCTCTCCTCCTCTCCTCCCCTGTCCTCTACTTCTCCTCCTCTTCTATTCTGTTGTTGTGTTCTGGAGTTGGTGTCTGTTAACTGTAGGTTGTATACTTCTTCAACATTTTCCCCAGGGAGAAATACAGATGGAGAGAAAGCAGATGCTGCACTTGTCTGTTACCAAGGTCATCCTCCATTCCTGCTCTTCCTTCTTTCTCCTTCTGTTTTCCCGTTTCTCTCTTCTCTTGTCTCTGCTGTTGTCCATCAGATCTGGGAGGTAGGGACAGCAGTTCAGTCTCTGCTGTTGTCCATCAGATCTGGGAGGTAGGGACAGCAGTTCAGTCTCTGCTGTTGTCCATCAGATCTGGAAGGTAGGGACAGCAGTTCAGTCTCTGCTGTTGTCCATCAGATCTGGGAGGTAGGGACAGCAGTTCAGTCTTGTCTCTGCTGTTGTCCATCAGATCTGGGAGGTATGGACAGGAGTTCAGTCTAGTCTCTGCGGTTGTCCATCAGATCTGGAACAGCAGTTCAGTCTTGTCTCTGCTGTTGTCTATCAGATCTGGGAGGTAGGGACAGCAGTTCAGTCTTGTCTCTGCTGTTGTCCATCAGATCTGGTAGGTAGGGACAGCAGTTCAGTCTTGTCTCTGCTGTTGTCCATCAGATCTGGGAGGTAGGGACAGCAGTTCGGTGCTGCAATACGTTGGGACTATTTCATTGTAACCATCTGTGTGGAGACATACAGTTGAAGTCGGAAGTTTACATACACTTAGGTTGGAGTCATTAAAACTCATTTTTCAACCACTCCACAAATTTCTTGATAACAAACTATAGTTTTGGCAAGTCGGTTAGGGCATCTACTTTGTGCATGACACAAGTAATTTTTCCGACAATTGTTTACAGACAGATTATTTCACTTATAATTCACTGTATTACAATTCCAGTGGGTCAGAAGTTTACATACACTAAGTTGACTGTGCCTTTAAACAGCTTGGAAAATTCCAGAAAATTATGTCATGGCTTTAGAATCTTCTGATAGGCTAATTGACATCATTTGAGTCAATTGGAGGTGTACCTGTGGATGTATTTCAAGGCCTACCTTCAAACTCAGTGCCTTTTTGCTTGTCATCATGGGAAAATCAAAAGAAATCAGCCAAGACCTCAGAAAGAAATTGTAGACCTCCACAAGTCTGGTTCATCCTTGGGAGCAATTTCCAAATGCCTGAAGGTACCACGTTCATCTGTATAAATAATAGTATAAGGAGACGCGTTCTGTCTCCTAGAGATGACCGTACTTTGTTGCGAAAAATGCAAATCAATCCCAGAACAACAGCAAAGGACCTTGTGAAGATGCTGGAGGAAACATGTACAAAAGTATCTATATCCACAGTAAAACTAGTCCTATATATCGACATAACCTGAAAGGCCGCTCAGCAAGGAAGAAGCCACTGCTCCAAAACCACCATAAAAAAGCCAGACTACGGTTTGCAACTGCACATGGGGACAAAGATCGTACTTTTTGGAGAAATGTCCTCTGGTCTGATGAATCAAAAATAGAACTGTTTGGCCATAATGACCATTGTTATGTTTGGAGGAAAAAGGGTGAGGCTTGCAAGCCGAAGAACACCATCCCAACCGTGAAGCACAGGGTTGGCAGCATCATGTTGTGGGGGTGCTTTGCTGCAGGAGGAACTGGTGCACTTCACAAAATAGATGACATCATGTGGAAGGAAAATTATGTGGATATATTGAAGCAACATCTCAAGACATCAGTCAGGAAGTTGAAGCTTGGTCGCAAATGGGTCTTCCAAATGGACAATGACCCCAAGCATACTTCCACAGTTGTTGCAAAATGGCTTACGGACAACAAAGTCAAGGTATTGGAGTGGCCATCACAAAGACCTGACTTCAATCCCAAAGAAAATTTGTGGGCAAAACTGAAAAAGCGTGTGCGAGCAAGGAGGCTGTCACGATCATCTAAAGAAATGGACCAAGGCGCAGCGTGCATGACGTTCCACATCTTTTAATTACAAGTGAAACTTCAAAACAAGAAAGAATTAACAGATCGCCACATAAAATGTGTAGTGCACACAGGCACTAACAAACTAACAATAGCCCACAACACAGGAGGGAAAAGTAACACCCTAAGTATGGTCCCCAATTAGAGGCAACGAATAACACCTGCCTCCAATTGGGAACCACACACAAAACCAAACATCAAACATAGAAAATTCAACATAGAAAAACCCAACTAGTCACATCCTGACCTAAAGGACATGACAGTACCCCCCCCCCCCCTAAAGGTGCGCACTCCGGCCACACAACCAGAACTAAATGGGGAGGGTTCGGGTGGGCATTTAGGTGTCGGTGGCGGCTCTGGTGCGGGACGTATCACCCGCTCAGACCGCGGAACCGGGCTGAACGCCTTGCTGAATGGATTGGTCCCCGGCGCAGAGGAAAACTTCGGCCTAGTGGCTGGACTGAACGCTATGCCTGGACTGGACACCGGCGCAGATGAGGGCTCTGGCCCTGGCGCCGGGCTGGGAAGGTGCACTGGAGGCCTGGTGCGTAGAGCCGGCACAGGTTGCATCGGACTGGTGACACGCTCTTCATGGCGAGTGCGGGGAGCCGGCACAGGACGTACCTGGCTGAGAAGGCGCACTGGAAGCCTGGTGCGGAGAGCCGGCACAGGTTGCACCGGACTGGTGACACGCTCTTCATGGCGAGTGCGGGGAGCTGGCACAGGACGTACCTGGCTGAGAAGGCGCACTGGAAGCCTGGTGCGTGGAGCCGGCACAGGTTTCACCGGACTGATGACACGCTCTTCATGGCGAGTGCGGAGAGCTGGCACAGGACGTACCAGGCTGGGGAGGCGCACTGGAGGCCTGTTGCGTGGAGCCGGCACAGGTTTCACCGGACTGATGACACGCTCTTCAGGGCGAGTGCGGAGAGCTGGCACAGGACGTACCGAGCTGGGTAGGCACACTGGAAGCCTGGTGCGTGGAGCCGGCGCAGGTCTCACAGGACTGATGACACGCTCTTCAAGGCGAGTGTGGAGAGCTGGCACAGGACGTACCTGGCTGGGAAGGCACACTGGAGGCCTGGTGCGTGGAGCCGGCGCAGGTTTCACCGGACTGATGACATGCTCTTCAGGGCGAGTGCGGGGAGCTGGCACTGGACGTACCTGGCTGGGAA
The DNA here is from genome assembly GCA_003317085.1 of Hucho hucho. Taxonomy (NCBI): domain Eukaryota; kingdom Metazoa; phylum Chordata; class Actinopteri; order Salmoniformes; family Salmonidae; genus Hucho; species Hucho hucho. Next base: position 12,286 of record QNTS01009998.1, read on the forward strand.
GGCACACTGGAGGCCTGTTGCGTGGAGCCGGCACAGGTTTCACCGGACTGATGACACGCTCTTCAGCAGTACTTCCATTCCCCTCGCGAGGGTCAGCAGTACTTCCATTCCCCTCGCGCGGGTCAGCAGTACTTCCATTCCCCTCGCGAGGGTCAGCAGTACTTCCATTCCCCTTGCGAGGGTCAGCAGTACTTCCATTCCCCTTGCGAGGGTCAGCAGTACTTCCATTCCCCTCGCGCGGGTCAGCGGTACTTCCATCCCCCTCTCCTCTGGGGGGGTGTCTTCCAGGGGACAGGAACTGCCAAGATCAGTCTGAACAGAGCTGATCCAGGGTTTAATTCCCCCATCCTGCACCTTCTCACTGTTTGGCTGGGACCCCCCCCCCACCATACAACACCATACACCCCCCACAAGCCCCCACACCACACACAAACAGGTTAGGTGGTAAGATAGACAGACACAGACAAACAGGTGGTAAGATAGACAGATACAGACAGACACAGACAAACAGGTGGTAAGATAGACAGATACAGACAGACAAACAGGTGGTAAGATAGATACAGACAGACAGACAGACAGGTGGTAAGATAGATAGATACAGACAGAGAGACAGGTGGTAAGATAGATAGACAGGTGGTAAGATAGATAGATACAGACAGACAGACAGGTGGTAAGATAGATACAGACAGACAGACAGACAGACAGGTGGTAAGATAGATAGATACAGACCGACAGACAGACAGGTGGTAAGATAGATAGATACAGACAGACAG
>QNTS01010003.1:14560-29858 GCA_003317085.1 Hucho hucho
TAACCCTAGGTCTCATCTCATCTCCCTGGGTAACCCTAGGTCTCATCTCATCTCCCTGGGTAACCCTAGGTTTCATCTCATCTCCCTGGGTAACCCTAGGTCTCATCTCATCTCCCTGGGTAACCCTAGGTCACATCTCATCTCCCTGGGTAACCCTAGGTCTCATCTCATCTCCCTGGGTAACCCTAGGTCTCATCTCATCTCCCTGGGTAACCCTAGGTCTCATCTCCCAGGGTAACCCTAGTAACCCTAGGTCTAATCTCAAATTGCACCCTATTCGCATTATAGTGTACTACTTTTGACCAGGGCCCGTAGTGCTTGGTCAAAAGTAGCGCACTATATAGGGTATACAGTAGGGTGCCATTGGGGATACAGCCCTGGAGTATTTATTATAGTGTTGAAAGCCTTATCTACTCTGACTCTCCAGAGAAGAATGTCACAGAAATGACGTCAGATGGATGTCAGACTGACCCCTGCGGTCGGACTCTCTCAAGGAGAGCTGTTGCTATGCTCCGAGTGAAACTCCATCAACAGAATACCTTCCCAAGGTTTTTTGCTATTGCTTGTTGTTTGTTTTAAGACACAGTACCTTTTATGGAACCGAGACTGAGCCACGTAAACTAAGCACCCACCATTGATAAAATGTCAATGGCTAAGTTATCAAAATGACATCATAGGATTCCAACAGAGAATCTTCATGATTCGATGAACTGCCGTGCAAAAGCCCTAAGCACAGAGTGCGAGTTGATCTATGGTCAGCCAGTCAATTCCTACCTTAGCAGTCACGAGACAGAGACCTGTGGGTCAAACTCTGTGTTTAGTTAATAAGTAAGGCCGGGGAAGGCATCACACTTAAAATGGGCTCTGGAGTTTCTTTCAAACAGAAGATGGCTTCCTTCCGATACCTGTTATCTACACAAGACAATACTCATCCACTGCAGACTTGGCCAATAGGTATTTTACAATGATGCATCTCAGTCACCATGAGAACATTGCTGAACTAGGGGGAGAGTAATATTACCATTCAGTACAATCATTTTACTGCTCTGAAGGAAAATCATCCATTGTAGAGAAACTGAACACTTTTACAGAATTATTAGTGAATTATAACTTTGTCAAAGAACCTGGGTTATATATTAACTAATTATTATATATTAAAGAATTATTATATATTCAATCATTATTATATATTAAGTAAAACCAAAGCATATTCTTAAAGATTGTATCACATTAAAGCAAATACCCTCCAACTCTGGTTTTGGTTCATAATGATTACATTTTTTGTGATAGCAGACAACAAATGGTTTTGGATCATATTGATGAACTTTTTTTTGTGTGATAATAGCAGACAACAAATGTAACTCACAGCTGTTTCATTACCTGCCAAATAACACTGTAACAAATGATATTAGGGCAACTTCACTGAATGTCGTCGTAAAATAATGGGTCTAAGGCTTTACCATTACTTTTAGACAACAATGGCTATTTAATAGAAGACGAGAGATTATTCTGGTATATTGGACAGTGAAATAACATGGATCACCCATCTGTGTTACGGGGCTAGTTTGGTCTAGCCTCTGTTACATTGATTCAGATAGAAAGTAACCTATTACCATTGCGTGTAATACATGACATGTAACAAAAGTCCGACAAAATAAAACTTATATATATATATATTATATTATATTTTTAAACTCACCATTTTAGGCATCTTTGTTCTGGATGGTGTGTCAGTTTTAGCGACGGGACGTGGGGCTCCAAAGTACCGGAAAAGAGATGGTAGTAGTTAACTTCTCTGGGCAACTTGTCAGTCCGTGATAAAGACGCCTAGTCCTGCTCTGCTCCGGGACACTCTCTGAAATGGTTGGGCGCCTGTCCTCTGAACTTGGCTGCAAAGATTACTTATACTGACGTGGTAGGCTGCTCATGTCTGACTCATAATCAGATACATACAAAAAATGCCAGGGCAGAGGAGAGCCTAACCTTGTTCGATGACGCCGACAAAACCTACCTGGGACGAGTGTCGTTAAAAGCTCCACCTTACAGAACAGAACGGGCTGCTGACTACTACTGTAGTGCCATCCCGACGCGCCGTGACCGTCGGTCCTTTCAGCTACAGCCTTGAAGTTATAACTAGTGTCTATGGGGACTTTTGGTCGTTCAGAAGACAGCTACAGCCTTGAAGTTATAACTAGTGTCTATGGGGACCTTTGGTCGTTCAGAAGACAGCTACAGCCTTGAAGTTATAACTAGTGTCTATGGGGACCTTTGGTCGTTCAGAAGACAGCTACAGCCTTGAAGTTATAACTAGTGATATATTTATACTTTTCGAGGGTCAGAAAAAAAATACTACCACTAAGACTTTTTAAAATAAAAAATATACCACTGCCCTCAAACACTGCCTTCGGGAAAGTATTCAGACCCTTTGACTTTTTCCACATTTTGCTACTTTACAGGTTTATAATTAAAAAAAGAAAATACATCGTCATCAATCTACACACAATAACCCTAAATGACATTTTTGCAAATGTTTTACAAATAAACTACTAAAACATCACATTTACATCAGTATTCAGACCCTTTACTCTGTACTTTGTTGAAGCACCTTTTGGCAGCGATTAGAGCCTTGAGTATTCTTGGGTATGACGCTACAAGCTTGGCACACCTGTATTTGCAGTGTTTCTCCCATTCTTCTCTGCAGATCCTCTCAAGATCTGTCAGGTTGGATGGGGAGCGTTGCTGCACAGCTATTTTCAGGTATCTCCAGACATGTTCGAGCGGGTTCAAGTCTCGGCTTTGGCTGGGCCACTCAAGGACATTCAGAGACTTGTCCCAAAGTCACTCCTGCGTTGTCCACAGCATGATGCTGCCACCACCACTCTGGAGCAGGTTTTCATCAAGGATCTCTCTGTACTTTGCTCCGCTCATCTTCCCCTCGATCCTGACTAGTCTCCCAGTCCCTGTCGCTGAAAAACATCCCCACAGCATGATGGTGCCAGAACCATGCTTCCCCATAGGGATGGTGCCAGGTTTCCTCCAGATGTGACGCTTGGCATTCAGGCCAAAGAGTTCAATCTTGGTTTCATCAGACCAAAGAATCTTGTTTCTCATGGTCTGAGAGTCTTTAGGTGTCTTTTGGCAAATTCTAAGCAGGATGTCATGTGCCTTTTACTGAGGTGTGGCTTCCGTCTGGCCACTCTACTATAAAGGCCTGATTGGTGGACTGCTGCAGAGATGATTCTCCTTCTGGAAGGTTCTCCCATCTCCACAGAGGAACTCTGGAGCTCTGTCAGAGTGACCATCGGGTTCTTGGTCACCTCCCTGACCAAGGTCCTTCTCCCCCGATTGCTCAGTTTGGCCGGTCAGCCAGCTCTATGAAGAGTCTTGGTGGTTCCAAACTTCTTCCATTTAAGAATGATGGAGGCCACTGTGTTCTTGGGGACCTTCAATGTTGCAGAAATGTTTTGGTACCCTTCCCCAGATCTGTGCATCAACTCAATCCTGTCTCGGAGCTCTACGGACAATTCCTTCGACTTCATGGCTTGGTTTTTGCTCTGACATGTACTGTCAATTGTGGGACCTTAAATAGACAAGTGTGTGCCTTTCCAAATCATCTCCAATTAATTGAATTTACCACAGGTGGACTCCAAACAAGTTGTAGAAACATCTCAAGGATGATCAATGGAAACAGGATGCACCTGAGCTCAATTTCAAGTTTCATAGCAAAGGGTCTGAATACTTACAGTGGCAAGAAAAAGTACAGTTGAAGTCGGAAGTTTACATACACCTTAGCCAAATACATTTAAACTCAGTTTTTCACAACTCCTGACATTTAATCCTAGTAAAAAGTCCCTGTCTTCGGTCAGTTAGGATCACCACTTTATTTTAATGTGAAATGTCAGAATAATAGTAGAGAAAATGATTGATTTCAGCTTTTATTTCTTTCATCACATTCCCAGTGGGTCAGAAGTTTACATACACTCAATTAGTATTTGGTAACATTGCCTTTAAATTGTTTAACTTGGGTCAAACGTTTCGGGTAGCCTTCCACAAGCTTTCCACAATAAATTGGGTGAATTTTGGCCCATTCCTCCTGACAGAGCTGGTGTAACTGAGTCAGGTTTGATGGCCTCCTTGCTCGCAAATGCATTTTCAGTTCTGCCCACAAATTTTCTATTGGATTGAGGTCAGGGTTTTGTGATAGCCACTCCAATACCTTGACTTTGTTGTCCTTAAGCCATTTTGCTACAACTTTGGAAGTATGCTTGGGGTCATTGTTCATTTGGAAGACCCATTTGCAACCAAGCTTTAACTTCCTGACTGATGTCTTGAGATGTTGCTTCAATGTATCCACATAATTTTCCTACCTCATGATGCCATCTATTTTGTGAAGTGCACCAGGCCCTCCTGCAGCAAAGCAACCCCACAACATGATGCTGCCACCCCCGTGCTTCACGGTTGGGATGGTGTTCTTCGGCTTGCAAGCCTCCCCCTTTTTCCTCCAAACATAACGATGGTCATTATGGCCAAACAGTTCTATTTTTGTTTCATCAAACCAGAGGACATTTTTTACAAAAAGTACGATCTTTGTCCCCATGTGCAGTCGCAAACCGTAGTCTGTTTTTTTTTATGGCGGTTTTGGAAAAGTGGCTTCTTCCTTGCTGAGCAGCCTTTCAGGTTATGTCAATATAGGACTCGTTTTACTGTGGATATAGATACATTTCTATCTGTTTCCTCCAGCATCTTCACAAGGTCCTTTGCTGTTGTTCTGGGATTGATTTGCACTTTTCACACCAAAGTACGTTCATCTCTAGGAGACAGAACGCGTCTCCTTCCTGAGCGGTATGACAGCTGCCTGGTCCCATGGTGTTTATACTTGCGTACTATTGTTCATACAGACGAAAGTGGTACCATCAGGTGTTTGGAAATTGCTCCCAAGGATGTCCCAGACTTATGGAGGTCTACAATTTTCTTTCTGAGGTCTTGGCTGATTTCTTTTGATTTTCTCATGGTGTCAAGCAAAGAGGCACTGAGTTTGAAGGTAGGTCTTGAAATATATCCACAGGTACACCTCCAATTGACTTAAATGGTGTCAATTAGCCTACCAGAAGCTTCTAAAGCCATGACATAATTTTCTGGCATTTTCCAAGCTGTTTAAAGGCACAGTCAGCTTAGTGTATGTAAACTTCTGACCCACTGGAATTGTGATACAGTGAATTATAAGTGAAATAATCTGTCTGTAAACAATTGTTGGAAAAATGACTTGTGACATGCACAAAGTAGATGTCCTAACCGACTTGCCAAAACTAAAGTTTGTCAACAAGAAATTTGTGGAGTGGTTGAAAAACGAGTTTTAATGACTCCAACCTAAGTGTATGTAAACTTCCGACTTCAACTGTATGTGAACCCTGGATACCTGGATTTCTGCATAAATTGGTCCTTAAATTTGATCTGATCTTCATCTAGGTCACACCAATATACAAACAATGTCTGCTTAAACTAATAACACACAAACAATTATACATTTTCATGTCTTTATTGAACACACCGTGTAGACATTCACCGTGCAGGGTGGAAAAAGTATGTGAACCCTTGGATTTAATAACTGGTTGACCCTCCTTTGGCAGCAATAACCTCAACCAAAGTTTTCTGTAGTTGCAGATCAGACCTGCACAATGGTCAGGAGGAATTCTAGACCATTCATCTTTACAAAACTGTTTCAGTTCAACAATATTCTTGGTATGTCTGATGTGAACCGCTCTCTTGAGGTCATGCCACAGCATCTCAATCGTGTTGAGGTCAGGACTCTGACTGGGCCACTCCAGAAGGCATATTTTCTTCTGTTGAAGCCATTCTGTTGTTGATTTACTTCTGTGTTTTGGGTCGTTGTCCTGTTGCATCACCCAACTTCTGTTGAGCTTCAATTGGCGGACAGATAGCCTTACATCCTCCTGCAAAATGTCTTGATAAACTTGGGAATTCATTTTTCCATCGATGATAGCAAGCTGTCCAGGCCCTGAGGCAGCAAAGCAGCCCCAAACCATGAAGCTCCATCCATCCTACTTTACAGTTGGGATGAGGTTTTGATGTTGGTGTGTTGTGCCTTTTTTTTCTCCACACATAGTGTTGTGTGTTCCTTCCAAACAACTCAACAGTAGTTTAATCTGTCCACAGAATATTTTGCCAGTAGCGCTGTGGAACATCCAGGTGCACTTTTGCAAACTTTTTTTAGGACAGCAGTGGCTTCTTCCGTCGTGTCCTCCCATGAACACCATTCTTGTTGAGTGTTTTACGTATCGTAGACTCGTCAACAGAGATGTTAGCATGTTCCAGAGATTTCTGTAAGTCTTTAGCTGACTCTCTAGGATTCTTCATAGCCTCATTGAGCATTCTGCGCTGTGCTCTTGCAGTCATCTTTGCAGGACGGCCACTCCTAGGGAGAGTAGCAACAGTGCTGAACTTTCTCAATTTATAGACAAGTTGTCTTACTGACTGATGAACATCAAGGCTTTTAGAGATACTTTTGTAACCCTTTCCAGCTTTATGCAAGTCAGCAATTCTTAATCTTAAGTCTTCTCTTTTGTTCCAGGCATGGTTCACATCAGGCAATGCTTCTTGTGAATAGCAAACAAAGATTTTGTGAGTGTTTTTTATAGGGCAAGGCAGCCCTAACCAACATCTCCAATCTCGTCTCATTGATTGGACTCCAGGTTAGCTGACTCCTGACTCCAATTAGCTTTTGGAGAAGTCATTAGCCTAGGTCCTATCCAGGAGGAAGCTACCTGTCCTATCCAGGAGGAAACTACCTGTCCTATCCAGGAGGAAACTACCTGTCCTATCCAGGTGGAAATGCAAAAATGAGCCAACAAACTTTTCTCTCCTACTATTTTAATAATAATAATGTTTTAAACTACTTTAACATTAAATTAATGGTATAGGGCCTGTGCAGCTTCATAGTTCAATTATTAAAATTATCAATGGAAAACAGTCAGTCCTAAAATGTAAATGCAATGTATTTAGTTGAGTCATTTAATAAAGTGTATTTGACTAACAACATAGTAACAAACATTCCATGTTTTTCATTGACGTCAACATAAAATGATACCTTAAAGTACATCTCTTTTAAAGATGTAATATGGTCTTCAAATAAGGTAAATAAAGTACAGTCAAAACACATTTTGCTGCGAGGTTACCCTTATGGGCTTCATCAGAGAACATCCTATCAATTCAGATCAGGTCATGATCTGACTGGGAATTCATAAATAATCATTTTTTTTCAATCATGAGCTTAATGTATGCAATCATGAGCAAGTTGAGAATCTCACTGTCTTGAATCTTCATGTCTCCTGTTTTACGTACCAAAACCAAAAAACTGTTCCTAGGTAGTCATTGAAAATAAGAATTTGTTCTTAACTGACTTGCCTAGTTAAATAAAAGGTTAAAAAAACAAACGTATCCTAGCAAAAACATAAGTGCCAAAAAACTCCTTTGGATTAGAACTCGTCTCTGATGTTGAAGTGAGGTTGGTCTTCAGGCTTGAAGTCCTTATTGGGGCTACCATCCTGGTTGAGGAGGCGCATAGTGGTGTAGCCTACAATGGGGTACTTTGTCTTGTATGTGCCCTCATATACACTCTCCAGGGATTGGAGCTGCTCTTCAGTAAGGCCCGTCTGAAAGAGAGGAGTAAGAAAGGGGGACAAGAGACACCCATTTCATTACTAAGAGAATACTAGGAAAAAACTTTTTTCTATGGGTTCTTTGTGGAAACCTTTTCTGAAGAACCCTTTATAGTTCTGCAAAAGGGTTAGACGGGAGTTAAACATCTACACAGGTTCTTTGCAGACCAGAGCAGGGGCATCGTCCCCCAAGGATTTTTATTTTTACATTTTACTGCATTTCTACACAATTTAAAAACAAAAAAATATGCAATTTTGGAGTACAGCAAAAACAAGCAACATTGACTCTAGCCATTATCCCCTTGATGCTGTAGTTTCATTCACCTCAGTCAAAAAGGGGACTTGACATTCTTAACACCCCTTCATGACGCTGCACCCCTTCATGACGCTGCACCCCTTCCCCTTCATGACGCTGCACCCCTTCATGACACTGCACCCCTTCCCCTTCATGACGCTGCACCCCTTCCCCTTCATGACGCTGCACCCCTTCCCCTTCATGACGCTGCACCCCATCCCCAGCCCAACCGTTTGTTTTGTTTTCCTCTACTCACAGTGTCAGAAGTCAGATCAGCTGGCTCAAGGGACATTTTGGCCACAGCCCTGGTGCAGTCCTTTCCAACCAAGGCATTGTATGGTCCATCTTTCCCATAGAAGTCTACAAAATAAAAATATATTATAAATATAAACTATATTAGTCCCACTGTAATGACAGCTCCTCGGTACATACAGCCGTTACATATTAAATCCCCCTTTTCCCCTGTTATCTATCTTGTAATATTTCAATGTAATTACCCAGGATTGGAGTCAGTTCTATTTAAATTCCAGTCAATTCCGGAAGTACACTGAAATTCTAACTCGAATTCCAAAATCTCTTCAATACTTTTCAAGTAGAAAAAAAACGTGGAATTGGAATTTGGTTTACTTTATGAATTGACTGCAATTTAACATGGAATTGACCCCAACCCTGGTAATTACACAGCTTCCTATGTAGATACCGGGTGATTGTGAATAGAGGTCGACTGATGAATTAGGTCCGATTTCAAGTTTTCATAACAAATCGTTAAATCGGCCTTTTTGGACGGCGATTACATTGCATTCCACGAGGAGACTGCGTGGCCGGCTGACCACCTGTTACGCGAGTGCAGCAAGGAGCCAAGGCAAGTTGCTAGCTAGCATTAAACTTATCGTGTACAAAAAAACAATCAATCCTCACATAATCACTAGTTAACTACACATGGTTGATGATATTACTAGGTTAACTAGCTTATCCTGCGTTGCATATCATCAATGCGGTGCCTGTTAATTTATCATCGAATCACAGCCTACTTCGCCAAACGGGTGATGATTTAATAAAAGCAGAATCGTTGCACCAATGTACCTAACCATAAACATCAACGCCTTTCTTCAAATCAATACACAGAAGTATTTTTAAACCTGCGTATGTAGTTAAAAGAAATTCATGTTAGCAGGCAATATTAACTAGGGAAATTGTGTCACTTCTCTTGCGTTCAGTGCCAGCAGAGTCAGGGTATATGCAGCAGTTTGGGCCGCCTGGCTCGTTGCGAACTGTGTTTCTTCCTGACAAAGACCGTAATTAATTTGCCAGAATTTTACATAATTATGACAGAACATTGAAGGTTGTGCAATGTAACAGCAATATTTAGACTTAGGGTTGCCACCCGTTCTACAAAATACGGAATGGTGCCGTATTTCACTGAAAGAATCACCGTTTTGTTTTCGAAATGATAGTTTCCGGATTTGACCATATTAATGACCAAAGGCTCGTATTTCTGTGTGTTTATTCTAATTAAGTCTATGATTTGATATTTGATAGAGCAGTCTGACGGAGCGGTGGTAGGCAGCAGCAGGCTCCTAAGCATTCATTCAAACAGCACTTTCCTGCGTTTGCCAGCAGCTCTTAGCAATGCTTGAAGCACAGCGCTGTTTAAGACTTCAAGCCTATCAACTCCCGAGATTAGGCTGGCAATACTAAAGTGCCTATAAGAACATCCAATAGTCAAAGGTATATGAAATACAAATGGTATAGAGAGAAATAGTCCTATAATAACTACAACTTCTTAACTGGGAATATTGAAGACTCATGTTAAAAAGGAACCACCAGCTTTCATATGTTCTCATGTTCTGGGCAAGGAACTTAAACGTTAGCTTTTTAACATGGCACATATTGCACTTTGACTTTCTTCTCCAACACTGTGTTTTTGCATTATTTAAACCTAATTGAACATGTTTCATTATTTATTTGGGACTAAATAGATTTTATTTATGTATTATATTAAGTTAAAATAAAAGGGTCCATTGTTCATTCAGTATTGTTGTAATTGTCATTATTACAAATATATACATTATACAAATCGGCCAAATTAATCGTTTTTTTTGGTCCTCCAATAATCGTTATCGGCGTTGGAAAATCATACAATCGGTCGATCTCTAATTGTGAAAGATCATTCATTCAGCATTGACACAACTTTATCTAGTCTCTTTACTGGCCTGAACTAGTGCGATATCATCACGCCACACTAGCAGTCTGTGGAGTTTGATACGTTATCACCCGCTGTTCCGGAGATGGGGAGGACCCCAACACTGTGTGTGTGTGTGTGTGTGTGTGTGTGTGTGTGTGCTATTTACCTTTCCCCTTGGTAACATCAAACACCACTCCTTTTATGGCCATGTAAATGGGAAGCCCCTCCTAAAAACACAGTGACAGTTACACTGTGTGACTTTTTAGAGCAATTAGCATTATCAGTGATAAAGAAAACCATGTCATTGTGTTGGCTGACCCCACCCTCACGCTGATTGTGTAAATGCAATGGACTATCATCCTTCCACTAGCCTACTGTAGACTAGGCCTACTGCAGTGAAGACCACGGGTTAGCGACACCCATAGCTCTGGTCCAAGTCGTTAGTGCGTGTTCCTCTACTACTAGTGAAGGAACGCGACCTAACGCCGTGGACCAGAGCTAGCCTACCCCCATACACCTACACCTACACAACAACAAGTACCTTACCTACCTACCTACCTCCCTCCCATCGTGCCTTTTTAAATCTTCGTCTGTGAACAGTCGGACAGGTTTCGAGGCTGTGTCGTGTTTGAGTTGAACCTCGTCTGCCAAACTCAACGCGAGAAGCACAAACGTAATACAAAGTTGTACTGGTGTTCCCATGGTTGGTAATGTGGCTCCCTAGTTCCGCCTTTCCCCCTGGCGCTCCTAAGTGCCCTAAAAAAAAAAAATAAAAAAAAAAAAAAAAGTCCAGATATGAGTCCGAGAACACAAGTAGTCGGCTTCTAGAGAACAAAGTGGAACTCAAGTTAGAGGTCAACTTGATCCATGTTCCCCGGTGATAAATATTGGACTTGCCTAAAGTTCAGGTAGATTGGGTCATGTGCTTTCGGATCCCGTTCCTAAGAATCACATGCTCCCAGCGGCCAAACGGGCTGTGCATATATGATAGTCGGCTCAAATTGGTTGCCTCTTGTTAAAACCGTTCTGGGACCAGTTTACACTTCCACACATTCCAATAACACTTACCGAGCGGGGGGAAAGAAAAGTGGCCTGTCATCAGCAGTTAAGGGCAATGCCTAACCTCCTCTACCACTGGACGACACTCTATATTACCGTTCTCCTGGCAGTAGGATATAATGCTGGCAGCACCGTCGCGGACTTTCTTTTTCTTCTCAAAATAAGAGTCCCCCTACAAAGGCGTACTAAACTTTGGGAATATCGATGTTTTTTTTTATATCTATCTAGTGCAGTGGTTGTAATATTAGAATGCACACGGTGCAATTTCCAAATTGGGTAGTGCGTCATCAGTTCCTCTTGTCATGTCCATCATTTACAGACCTTAGAGAGATATTTAACGTTTGGGAACCCCTACTCTAGTGCAGTATAACTTTTCTTCACAGCATTTACAACCACCTTAATTTTTTATTAATGATTAACTTAAATGTAATAACTTTGTTTATAAGTAAGTAACTTGAAAATATATATAATGTATTATTTATACCATCATTTATTTAGAAAGTTTACACCAATACTGGTATGTTGAAAACTATTTTGTAGTACTCTCAAACTCAAGTCTGGACCTCCAAGCCAGTTCCACTGTGTTTTTTTTATTGTTCCTCCTCTAATCAGGGACTGATTTAGACCTGGGACACCAGGTGGGTGATTCCTCCTCTAATCAGGGACTGATTTAGACCTGGGACACCAGGTGGGTGATTCCTCCTCTAATCAGGGACTGATTTAGACCTGGGACACCAGGTGGGTCATATTAATGATCAGGTACAACAGAAAACCAGCAGCCGCCAAACTTTTCCCCTCATCAGTCTACACACAATACCCCATAATGACGTCACAATACCCCATAATGACAAAGCAAAAACAGTTTAATTTTTTTTACTAATTTATTAAAAATAAAAACGGAAATATTACATTTACATAAGTATTCAGGCCCTTTACTCAGTACTTTGTTGAAGCACCTTTGGCAGCGGTTACAGCAACAAGTCTTCTTGGGTATGAGGCTACGAACATGGCACACCTGCATTTGGGGAGTTTCTCCCATTTTTCTCTGCAGATCCTCTCAAGCTCTGCCAGGTTGGATGGGGAGCATTGCTGTACTGCTATTTTCAGGTCTCTCCAGAGATATTAGATCGGGTTCAAGTCCGGGATCTGTCTGGACACTCAAGGACATTCAGAGACTTGTCCCGAAGCCACTCCTGCATTGTCTTGGCTGTGTTCTTAGGGTCATTGTCCTAATGGAAGGTGAACCTTCGCCCCAGTCTGAGGTCCTGAGCGCTCTGGAGCAGGTTTTTATCAAGGATCTCTGTACTTTGCTCCGTTCATCTTTCCCTCGATCCTGACTAGTCTCCCAGTTCCTGCCGCTGAAAAACATCCCCACAGCATGATGCTGCCACCACCATGCTTCACCTGGTGCCATGTTTCCTCCAGACGTGACACTTGGCATTCAGGTCAAAGAGTTCAATCTTGGTTTCATCAGACCAGAGAATCTTGTTTCTCATGGTCTGAGAGTCTTTAGGTGCCTTTTGGCAAACTCCAAGTGGGCTGTCATGTTCCTTTTATTGAGGAGTGCCTTCCATCTGGCCTCTCTATCATAAAGGCCTGATTGGTGGAGTGCTGCAGAGATGGTTCTCCTTCTGGAATGTTCTTCCATCTCCACAGAGGAACTCTAGAGCTCTGTCAGAGTGACCATCGGGTTCTTGGTCCCTCCCTGACCAAGGCCCTTCTCCCCTGATTGCTCAGTTTGGCCGGGCAGCCAGCTCTATGAAGAGTTTTGGTTGTTCCAAACTTCTTCCATTTAAGAATGATGGAGGCCACTGTGTTCTTGGGGACCTTCAATGCTGCAGACATTTTTTGGTACCCTTCCCCAGATCTGTGCCTCGACACAATCCTGTCTTGGAGCTCTACGGACAATTCCTTTGACCTCATTGCTTGGTTTTTGCTCTGACATGCACTGTCAACTTGTGAGACCTTAAATAGACAGGTGTGTGGCTTTACAAATCATGTCCAATCAATTGAATTTACCACAGGTAGATTCAAATTAAGTTGTAGAAACATCTCAAGGATCAATGGAAACAGGATGCACCTGAGCTCAATTTCGAGCCTCATAGCATTGGGTCTGAATACTTACAGTACCAGTCAAAAGTTTGGACACACCTACTCATTCAAGGGTTTTTCTTTATTTTGACTATTTTCTACATTGTAGAATAATAGTGAAGACATCAAAACGATGAAATAACACATATGGAATCATGTAGTAACCAAAAAAGTGTTAAACAAACCTGAAATATATTTAACATTTTAGATTCTTCAAAGTAGCCACCCTTTGCCTTGATGGCAGCTTTACACACATTCTCTCAACCAGCTTCACCTGGAATGATTTTCCAACTTGAAATAGTTCCCACATTAGCTGAGCACTTGTTGAAATGAAATGACACCATATATAGATTCTACAGACCCCACTTTTACATCGGCACACAGAAAGTTTTTTTTCACTATAAGCCTAATATTGGCAACATGGTCTTAAAATAACATTTAATTCTTTTTTTTTTTTTTACATAAATTCCTTGTATTTGTTTATAAGCACAATAAAATTAGACATTGATTAAAATGTAATGTCTTTTTTAATGAGAGTTATCCACCTTGCAATGTTTTGAAAAGCGGGCTTTTATTTTGAAAGATTCCTCATTACCATAGGAACGTGACGTCATCGTCAGTGCTCGCAGAATAGTAGTACAATATAGGTGTTCGCTTAACTACAAACGTGAACGAATCCGCCGGTTTAATATCTCTACCTGCGTGAGAGCCACATGATGAGAAAATTATATTATCTATAAAAAATGGATCATTTATAATATCCGGAGTTTTAATGAACTATATAGTAAGTCGAAGTATTCTTTGAAGACGAATCGGAATGCTTAGGAAGGAGACCTCCCGGTCATACCAAGAAGTAAGTTCTGTTATGGCCACTGACGGATTTTAATTGATTATTGATTTCATATCATTATCAATTACTTTACAATCGTATCTATCGGTATTGATCGATCACTTTTCATGAAGTTGGGGGTGGGTGGGTGGGGGGGCTCGGGGGGGGAGAAACATTGGGACTTCTCTAGGAGGTCGATCCTCGTATAGAAACAATATCATGTGACTTACAGCTGACTTATGACGTTGGCTTTATAATTACAGTAGTGTACTTGGGAAGCCGACAGACTTACCTGTGTGCTTTTGGGTCTGGAAGTGGAAGACACTGTGCACTTTATATACACTGACACTTTGTGTTAAATCAACCGTTAATAATATAAAAGCGACACACTGTGATTTGATACAGTTCAGGGACGTGGAGGAAGAACTGCAAACCCCAGACTTCTACCAAGACAACGACACTGCCTATGGTGGCCTGGAGGAGCCAGAGGAATCCATTGCCAGTGTTCTACCAGGTTCTGACATTATTTTGTTTCGTTTTACTATATTCAATTGTATTTTATATTCTATTCTATCCTATTATAGTCTATTCTATCCTATTATAGTCTATTCTATTCTATCCTATTATAGTCTATTCTATCCTATTATAGTCTATCCTATTATAGTCTATTCTATTCTATCCTATTATAGTCTATTCTATCCTATTATATTCTATTCTATCCTATTATAGTCTATTCTATCCTATTATATCCTATTCTATTCTATCCAATTATAGTCTATTCTATTATAGTCTATTATATTATAGTCTATTCTATCCTATTATAGTCTATTCTATTATAGTCTATTATATTATAGTCTATTCTATCCTATTATAGTCTATTCTATTATAGTCTATTCTATTATAGTCTATTCTATTATTATAGTCTATTCTATTCTATCCTATTATAGTCTATTCTATCCTATTATAGTCTATTCTATCGTATTATAGTCTATTCTATCGTATTATAGTCTATTCTATTATTATAGTCTATTCTATTATTATAGTCTATTCTATTCTATCCTATTATAGTCTATTCTATCCTATTATAGTCTATTCTATCCTATTATAGTCTATTCTATTCTATCCTATTATAGTCTATTCTATCCTATTATAGTCTATTCTAT
>QNTS01010004.1:5070-16143 GCA_003317085.1 Hucho hucho
AACTTTTTGGTAAAAACTCAACTCGTCGTGTTTGGAGGACAAAGAACACCATACCTACTGTGAAGCATGGGGGTGGAAACATCATGCTTTGGGGCTGTTTTTCTGCAAAGGGACCAGGACGACTGATCTGTGTAAAGGAAAGAATGAATGGGGCCATGTATCGTGAGATTTTGAGTGAAAACCTCCTTCCATCAGCAAGTGCATTGAAGATGAAACGTGGCTGGGTCTTTCAGCATGACAATAATCCCAAACACACCGCCCGGGCAACGAAGGAGTGGCTTCGTAAGAAGCATTTCAAGGTCCTGGAGTGGCCTAGCCAGTCTCCAGATCTCAACCCCATAGAAAATCTTTAGAGGGAGTTGAAAGTCCGTGTTGCCCAGCGACAGCCCCAAAACATCACTGCTCTAGAGGAGATCTGCATGGAGGAATGGGCCAAAATACCAGCAACAGTGTGTGAAAACCTTGTGAAGACTTACAGAAAACGTTTGACCTCTGTCATTGCCAACAAAGGGTATATAACAAAGTATTGAGATAAACTTTTGTTATTGACCAAATACTTATTTTCCACCATAATTTGCAAATAAATTCATAAAAAATCCTACAATGTGATTTTCTGGATTTTTTTTCCTCATTTTGTCTGTCATAGTTGAAGTGTACCTATGATGAAAATTACAGGCCTCTCTCATCTTTTTAAGTGAGAGAACTTGCACAATTGGTGGCTGACTAAATACTTTTTTTCCCCACTGTACATACTCGTATTCATTCCTTTACTCTTGTGTGTATAAGGTAGTTGTTGTGAATTTGTTAGATTACTTGTTAGATACTACTGCATGGTCGGAACTAGAAGCACAAGCATTTCGCTACACTCGCATTAACATCTGCTAACCATGTGTATGTGACAAATAAAATTTGATTTGATTAAAGATATGACAGATAGGACTGGCTATAGAGTTAGCCACCATCCTCAGTAGCTTTCCATCTAAGTTGTCAATGCCAGGAGGTTTGTCATTACTGATCGATAACGATAATTCTTCCACCTCTCCCACACTAACTTTACAAAATTAAACTGCTTTTCTTTCATTATTTGTTTTTTTATGCATGAATACGATGGCTCACTATTCGTTGTTGGCATTTTCTGCCTAAGTTTGCCCACTTTGCCAATGTAGAAATCATTAAAACAGTTGGCAAATTCAAATGATCTTGTGATGAATAAGCCATCTGATTCGATGAAAGATGGAGTTGAATTTGTATTTCTGCCCATCATATTCATTTCAAGTACTCCAAAGTTTTTTTCCATCATTCTTCATATCATTGACTTTGGCTTCATAATACAGTTTCTTCTTCTTTTTGTTGAGTTTAGTCACATCATTTCTCAATTTGCAGCCAGTCAGATGTGCAGCCAGACTTATTAGCCACTCCTTTTGCCCCATCTCTTTCAACCATACAGTTTTTCAATTCCTCATCAATCCATGAGCCTTAACAGTTCTAACATTCAGTTTCTTAACAGGTGCATGTTTATCAATAATTGGAAGAATCAATTCCATAAATGAATCAAGTGAAGCATCTGGATGCTCCTCATTAATCACATCAGACCAACAAATATTTTTAACATCATCCACAAGAGTCACAGCAAAATCTTTTGTATGATCTCTTATACTATTTTAGGCCCAGCTGTTGGAACTTTGGCTTTCCTGGATATAGCCACTATAGTATGATCACAGTATCCAATGGATACAGATATAGCTTAGAACAAAGTTCTACAGCATTATTAAAAATGTGATCGATACATGTGAAAGATCTTGTTCCTGTAGTGTTTGTAAACACCCTGGTAGGTTGATTAATAACCTGAACCAGATTACAGGCACTGGTTACAGTAAGAAGCTTCCTCTTGAGGGGACAGCTTGTGTGACATGATGAGGGACCCAGGTGCAGAGAAGAGACCAGATGAGGAATCAGCGGTTCAGGATAAACACAATGATCACACTGGGAAAACAACAAACACTAAGTCTCGAAAACTCACTCAGGAGACAAATGCACACGGCACATAACTCAAGCTTCAGCAAAGGACAACAGAAAACACACCTCTTTTAACAGGGAAATCATAATGAGTAAATAGGACACACCTGAGTGTCGTTAATGTCTCTAGGACGGTCTCTGCTGCCCTCTGGTGACAGGTGGATACATGACAGCTTGATGAAAACCCGTCAATATTCAGGTCCCCAAGAAAGTAGACCTCTCTGTTTATATCACATACACTATCAAGCATTTCACACATTATTTAGATACTGACTGTTCGCACTTGGTGGCCTATAGCAACACGCCAAAAGAAAAGGCTTTAGATGTGCCAAGTGAACCTGCTACCACAACACTTCAATAACACTTGACATAAGATCTTCTCTAAGTATTACAGGGATATGGCTCTGAATATATTCAGTGACACCTCCCCCATATGCATTTCTGTCTCTTCTATAGATGTTATATCCTTGTATACAATCAGCAGTCCATTAATCAGTTGGTGTGTGTGTGTGTGCTGAGGGGTTGAAGCTATGAACCCATAGGCTTGGCTCTCTCATCCTTTCCTGGCTTCTGGGAGGGAGGGTGGACAATGAAACAATGTCCCCATGCGCTCTGGCAGCTTTCATGGCTGGGATCAGTTCTTTCCTTTTCTTGCACACAGCTTCAGGATAGCCCTCGTTGAGGAAGATATATGTTCCTCTCAAGTTCTTGGCTCTTTCCAGAACAACTACTTTGTCCTTGAACCTCAGCAACGGCAAGATGACAGCAATATGTAAGTCATTAAGAGAGGACATCAGTTCTGTGTGTGAATTCATGATAACAATGACGGAGAAATCTCAAGGGACAATCAAGGCGGACTGTGGGCGCGCTCCACCTCAATCTTCCTGTGGTCCATCTTTAATTTCTCAGAGATCATTTTCCTCACTTCGTCCTCAGACTCCGTCCAGGTCTCATGTGGAGATTCTTCAATTCCGTCCACAACCATGTTTTTCCGCATTGATTGTCCCTCGAGATTTCTCCGTCATTGTTATCATGAATTCACACACAGAACTGATGTCCTCTCTTAATGACTTACATATTGCTGTCATCTTGCCGTTCTCCTGTTTCAACTCATCGAGCTGACCCTGGGAGAACTGCAAACTGTTCTTCAGGTCCTGGACCTCTCTGGTCAGGTCCATTCTTTTATTAGTTGAATCCACCAGTATTTGGACAAAACATTTGAAGCTATTTTCTTGTTGTTGTAACAACAGCTTGTAGAACTATTTTTGTTTGTTTAAAAGATCCTTCACGTGCGATAGAGAGACACCACTGTCCTCGGCGGTACTCCCGCCGGCTTTGGTCTTTGCCATGGTAGCTAGCAATGTAGGTTACGCTGTAACTCCTCGCAGTTCCAGATAAGGCAGGTCACAGGAAAGATTGAAAACAACAAACAGCAGGGATCTAGACAGCCACAAACCCCGGACAATCCGCGGTCCCAGCCACAATGGTCTGCAGGATCACTGGGATCCAAACTAAAAAGTTAGCTAACAACTAAGAACTTTCCAATACACTTTCAAAACAACAAACTTTCCTAAACAACAAATCTGAGCTCTTCCTCCCACTATGGTGTGTGGTCCTCCAGGAAGATCACGTCAGTGACTCAACCCATTCAAGTCGAGTATAGCGGAAAAAGCTTGCCACTACATGACGCACCCGTCCTAGGGACGTAATGGAAGAGCACTAGTAAGCCAGTGACTCAGGTCCCATAGGAAGGTCAGAGGCAGAGAATCCCAGAGGAGAGAGGGAAGCTGGCCAGGCAGAGAAAGCAAGGGCCGTTCGTCACTCCAGTGCCTTGCCGTTCACCTTTGCACCCCTGGGCCAGACTAAACTCCATCATAGGACATACTGAAGAGATGAGTCTTCGGTAAAGACTTAAAGGTTGAGACCGAGTCTGCATCTCTCAAATAGGCAGACCATTCCATCAAATGGAGCTCTATAGGAGAAAGCCCTGCTTTTTAGCTGTTTGCTTAGACATTCAAGGGACAATAAGGAGGCGTCTTGTGACCGTAGCCAGTGATGGAAAAAGTACCCAATTGTCATACTTGAGTAAAAGTAAAGATAACTTAACAGAAAATTACTCAAGTGAAAGTCACCCAGTGAAATACTACTTGAGTAAAAGTCTAAAAGTATTTGGTTTTAAATATACTTAACTATCAAAAGTAAATGTTGTTGCTAAAATATACTTAAGTATCAAAAGTAAAAGTATAAATAATTTTGCAAAAAAGTATACATCATTTTACAGATAGCCAGGAGCACATTCCAACACTTAGACATAATTTACAAACAAAGCATTTGTGTTTAGTCTGCCAGATCAGACGCTGTAGGGATGACCAGGGATGTTCTCTTGATGAATGCTCTTGGAGCATTTTCCTGTCCTGTTAAGCATTCAAAATGTAACAAGTCTTCGGTGTCAGGGAAAATGTATGGAGTAAAAAGTAGATTATTTTCTTTAGGAATGTAGTGAAGTGAAAGTAAAAGTTGTCAAAAAATATAAAATATTAAAGTAAAGTACAGATACCCTATAATGACACAAAGCGAGACCCAGATGCAGACACGGGAGGCAGGTTTGAGCTCTGATATTTATTATAGTCCAAGGGGTAGGCAAAAGGCAGGTCGGGGACAGGCAAGAGTTCATAACCAGGTCAGAGTCCAAAACGGTACAGGGCAGCAGGCAGGCTCAAGGTCAGGGGCAGGCAGAATGGGCAGGCAGGCGGGTACAGAGTCAGGACAGGCAAGGTTCAGAACAAGGAGGACGAGAAAAACAGACTGGGAAAAACAGGAGCTAGGAGAACAATGCTGGTTGACTTGGCAAACAAGACAAACTGGCACAGACAGACAAAAACACAGGTATAAATACACAGGGGATAATGGGGAAGATGGGTGACACCTGGAGGGGGGTGGAGACAAGCACAAGGACAAGTAAAACAGATCAGGGTGTGACAGTACCCCCTCTAGGGGTGCCACCTGGCTTCCTACCTGGGCACATACTTGGTTGACCAGGGTATCGGCAGAGGAAGTCGGCAATGAGGGCTGGGTCCAGAATGTCTCTAGCGGGGACCCAGCACCTCTCCTCTGGGCCATAACTATCCCAGTCAACCAGGTACTGGAAACCCCTGCCCTGTGGTCAAACACTCAGGAGGTGTCTCACCGTATACGCTAGATGGCCATCGATGACACAGGGAGGAGAGTGGCCCTGGAAACAGAAGACAAAGGGCCGTGAGACACGGGCTTAATGCTAGACACATGGAACGTAGGATGAATACGGAGGGTATGGGGTAACAAAAGACAGCAGTGGAACTGAGGACTCTAGAGATGGGGAAAGGACCAACGCAATAGCGAGGAACTGGAGTCCGGTGACGGTCCGCTTGTCGACGATACCTGGAGTTGGTCTTGAGAAGCGTTGCCCGAGCTCTTCTCCAGGTACGCCGACAGCGGCGCACGAACATCTGGGCCGAGGGTATGTTGAATTCCTGCTCTTGTTCTGGGAAGAGCGGAGGCTGATACCCCATGGAGCACTCGAAAGGGGAGAGTCCCGTAGCCGAACAGGGAAGAGTGTTCCAAGCATACTCCACCCAGACCAGTTGTCGGCTCCAGGTAGTTGGTCGAGACGAGGCATCTTAAGGTTGTTTCCAGGTTTTGGTTCGCTCGCTCCGACTGGCTGTTGGATTGAGGATGGAATCTGGAGGACAGGCTGGCCAACGACCCAATAAGGGTGGAGAATGCCTTCCAGAACCGAGACGAGTACTAAGGACCCTGGTCAGAGACCATGTCCACCGGGAGTCCATGGATCCGGAAGATGTGCTGCACCATGAGCTGGGATGTCTCTTTGGCAGAGGGTAGTTTGGGGAGAGGAATGAAATGGGCGGCCTTGGAAAACCGTTCCACTACCATCAGAATGACGGTGTTTCCATCAGACGGAGGGAGCCCAGTGACAAAGTCCAGGGAAATATGGGACCAGGGACGATGAGGGACAGGCAGTGGCTGAAGGAGGCCAGACGGAGCTTGTTGCGGAGTCTTATTCTGAGCACAAATAGTGCATGCGGTGACAAAGGCAGAGGCGTCAGGAACCATTGTGGGCCAGCAGAAACATTGTCGGAGGAAGGCCAGGGTTCGACGGAAACCCGGATAACAGGTACGCCTGGAGGAATGAGCCCATTCCAGGACACGAATTAGGGACGAAGAACCAGTTAGCCGAGCTCCCTCCAGGGTCTCAATACCCCGGCCCACTGAAGCTGCAAGGCATGAGGTAGGGAGGTTGGTCTCGGGTTCAGAGGGTGTGGCAGCGGAACTGTATAGGCGAGAGAGGGCGTGAGGTTTCACATTCTTGGACCCTGGGCGGTAGGAAAGGGTGAAGTTGAATCTGGTGAATAAGAGAGCCCACCGGGCCTGCCTGGAGTTAAGGCGCTTGGCTGTGTGGAGATATTCCAAATTCATATGGTCGGTCCAAACCAAAAATGGATGTTCTGCTCCTTCCTGCCAGGAGTTCTCGGTTACCTACGTCATAGTTTCTGCAGAATTGAGACGATGGGACAGGAAGGCACAGGGATGGAGCTTTTGGTCCCAGGCAGACCGCTGGTACAGGATAGCCCAAACTCCAACGTCAGAAGCATCGACCTCAACCACAAACTGTCGGGACGGTCCGGATGGACAAGGATGGGGGCTATAGTGAACCGATGCTTCAGGTCCACAAAGGCTCTGTCAACAGCTGGGGACCATGTGAACAGTACCTTGGGAGAGGTGAGTGCAGAGAGGGGGGCTGCCAGGGTGTTGTAGCCTCGAATTAAACGGCGGTAGAAATTGGCAAACCCCAGGTAGCTGCACCCTGGATGTAGGTTGGGGCCAATCCACTACTGCTTTCACTTTTTCAGGGTCCATCTGGACATTTCCTTCAGCGATGACAAATCCCAGAAAGGAGATTGTAGAACGGTGGAACTCGCACTTCTCCGCTTTCACAAATAGCTGGTTCTCCAGGAGGCGCTGAAGGACTTGTCAAACATGGAGGATGTGTTCTTGGGCAGAACGGGAAAAATACAGGATATTGTTGAGGTAGACGAACACAAAACGATTTAAAATGTCTCGGAGCACATTGTTTACCAGGACCTGGAAGACAGCGGGTGCGTTGGTGAGACCAAACTGCATAACCAGATACTCATAATGTCCACTGGCAGTGTTGAAAGCGGTCTTCCACACATCTCCTTTGCGTATCTGAACCAGGTGGTAGGCATTCCGAAGGTCCAGCTTGGAAAAGATGGTAGCCCCCTGGAGAGGTTCGAAAGCCGAGGAGAGGAGTGGTAGGGGATAACGATTCTTGATCGTTATGTCATTTAGACCCCGGTAGTCAATGCATGGACACAGGGTCTTGTTCTTCTTGTCCACAAAGGAAAACCCTGCACTGGCAGGGGATGCAGAAGAAGAGTCCTCTGATTCCAGCAGCCAGAGAGTCCTCAATATACTCCTCCATGGCCTTGGTCTCCGGGCCGGATAGGGAATAATGCTGACCACGAGGCGGTGTGGTGTCTTGGAGAGGTCAATGGCACAATCGTAGGGACGATGCGGGGGAACAGAAGTAGTCCGTGCCTTGCAGAAGAACTCGAGGAGGTCATGGTACTCTGCGGGAACGGCAGAGAAATCCGAGGCTTTACTTAATTATTTAGGGAGTGGCGGGGCACTAGCGCCCCACTCCCGACACTACCCGGTGAAATGTAAGGCGCCAAATTCAAAATCCAAAATTTGAATTATTAAACATTCATCAATATACAAGTGTTGCATAGTCATCAAAAGCTCTGCTTCTTGGCAATATCACAGCGTTGTCAGATTTCAAAAAGTCTTTACGGCGAAAGCACAACATTTGATTGTTTGAGGATACCACATCCAATATTTACCCATTAGCATAAATTCATAAACCAGCGCAGTTCACACAAAACCCATTTCACAGCGAAAACAAATTCCTTACCTTTTGAAGAACTTCTGCTGAGGGCTTCCCAAGTGTCCAACGAAGACATCCAATGGTTCTTTTGTTAGAAAAAGTTATTTATTATATCCATAAATCTCCGTTTGGTTGGCGCGTTATGTTCAGAAAATCCAAGGTCGAATCGCCCATTGAAACGTGAAGAGAACGCGTTCAAATATACCTAAAAACTTTTCCTAAACAAATCAAAGACCAGTTATAATGCATCCTTAGCTATCCTTTTATGAATATTAGCGATAATATTTCACTCGGATGGTCACCTATACGTTATATAAGTAAAATAAAGTGGGGCGCGCAGCCAGACTTGCGCCCGAGAAATCTTGTTGACATTTGAGCTCCCCTGACCATTTCCTGTTCCTATCCGTTCCTCTTACTCCAATCGCTCCCAGTCTTTGTATATAGACTGTTGACATCTAGTGGAAGCCATAGGTACTGCAATCTCGGAGCTGGATTGCCTTGAAGTCAATGGGGAGTGTCTCAAACAGAGCAAAGGTCACAAAAAACTGCAATTCCAGATGGATTTTCCTCTGGTTTTTGCCTGCTATATCAGTTATGTTATACTCACAGACATTATGTTAACACTTTTAGAAACTTCAGAGTGTTTCCTATCCAATAGTACTAATTATGTGCATATCCTATTTTCTGGGCCTGAGTGGCAGGCATTTTACTTTGGGCACGCCAGACTCTCCAAAACCGTCACCTCTGCTGCCGCTCCCTAAGAAGTTAAGCCCTGAGGAGGACATTTTGGGGAAGGCTGCGCTGCTTTAAGGCAATAGGAATGACAGAACGGACTCCAACCCTGGATTGAACTTGTGGCCCAGGTAATAACGGGGTTGTGTTTTTGGAGCCAAGAAAATCCCAAAACAACCGGAACATGGGGGGAATCAAGAGGAGAAGCTGTATTGACTCACTGTGATTTCCTGAAACCCGCAGATTAATGGGAACAGTGCTGTGGGTAACTCTTCCAATGGAGCGGCCAGTGTTCTAGCGTCCATGGGAACAGAGAGGAGTTGAGTGGGGATACCTAATTCAGAAACTAGGGTAGCATCCATAAAACTCATCTGCCCCAGAGTCAATGAGCACCCGGAGAGACTTAGACTGGTCTCCCCACAACAGTATCACAAAAAAGGAGTGCGGGTGATGGGAATTAGAGAATTCTTGTACATACTAAAGAAATACGTCTCCCGCAGCCCCACAGTACAGACAACAGTTGGAGCTCACCCTACGTGAAGGTTCCCGAGGCGACAATCTAGCTCTGCCCAGTTGCATAGGCTCAGGAGTAACTGACTCACCCGTCACCGATGATTCTCGAGGGAACTCGGGTGGCTTCAGCTCTTCTTCGAAATGCACACTTCGGGGATTTCCGGATTCAAAGGTATCGAATAGAGCCTCCAGATTCCAGGCACTCTCGGAGGCCAATATGCGAAAATCTACCTCATAGTCTGCCATATTACGGGAGCTCTGATGTACCTTCAGTAGTTTTTGGGCAGCCTCTCTCCCGGGCACCAGAGAATGGAATACCTTCCTCACCTCCGCCATGAAATCTTCTAGGTTATGGCAAACGGCGGATTGTTGCTCCCAAACAGCCGTCGCCCAGGAGAGCGCCCTTCCGGACATTAGCATAATTAGATACGCCATCTTCGATCGATCCGAAGGGAACGAAGATGGCTGAAGCTCAAAAATGAGGGGGTACTGTGAAAGAAACACCCGGCAGGTTCCAGGATCGCCAGCATATCGCGCCGGAGGAGGTAAGCGGGGTTCTCGGGGAGCAACAAACCCACCACTAGTCTGCGAGCTAATTCACGGAATTGCTCCGTTCACGCCTTTAACCCCTGCTCGTGGCCACCAGAGATTGGAACCCCTCTATCAAGTTCTGAAGTAGCTCCTCCAGTTTCTTAATGGTAGCTCCCTGCAGGGAGACAACGTGACGGAGCTGGTCCAAGTCTGCTGGGTCAGTCATGGCCAGTTCGTACTATAAGGGCACAAGGCGAGACCCAGATGCAGACACGGGAGGCAGATTGTTTGAGCTCTGATATTTATTATTGTCCAAGGGGAAGGCAAAGGCAGGTCGGGGACAAGCAAGAGTTCATAACCAGGGCAGAGCCCAAAACGATTTAGGGCAGCAGGCAGGCTTGAGGTAAGGGGCAGGCAGAATGGTCAGGCAGGCAGACACAGAGTCAGGACAGGCAAGGGTCAAAACCAGGAGGATGAGAAAAACATAGAGACTGGGCAAAACAGGAGCTAGGAGAAAAACGCTGGTTGACCTGGCAAACAAGACGAACTGGCACAGACAGACAAAAACACAGGTATAAATACACAGGGGATAATGTGGAATATGGGCGACACCTGGAGGGGGTGGAGACAAGCACAAGGACAGGTGTGACATACCCAAAACAACTACTTAAGTAGTACTTCAAAGTATTTTCACTTAAGTACTTTACAACACAGACCGTAGCGTAGATATGTAGGTATGCATGGCAGGACCAAATCTGAGCGATTCACTATATATACAAAAGTATGTGGACACCCATTCAAATTAGTGGATTCGGCTATTTCAGCCACACCCGTTGCTAAAAGGTGTATAAAGTCAAGCAGACCTCTATGCAATCTCCATATACAAACATTGGAAGTAGAATGGCCTTACTGGAGAGCTAGAGGCATCACTACAGACCCGCTACCACTACACACTACTACTATTACTACTACTACAGTACAACACACTACTACTATTACTACTACTACAGTACAACACACTACCACTACAGTACTACACACTAATACTATTACTACTACTACAGTATTACACACTACTACTATTACTACTACTACAGTACAACACACTACCACTACAGTACTACACACTACTACTATTACTACTACTACAGTACAACACACTACCACTACAGTACTACACACTACTACTATTACTACTACTACAGTACTACACACTACTACTATTACTACTACTACAGTACAACACACTACCACTACAGTACTACACACTACTACTATTACTACTACTACAGTACAACACACTACCACTACAGTAC
>QNTS01010010.1:0-16630 GCA_003317085.1 Hucho hucho
CACAGCCCCTTCACCCCCCACAGCCTCCCACCACCCCTTCATTCATTCCCTCACCTCTTGATGGCCACCAGTTCTCCAGATTCGTTGCTCTTGCCCATGAGCACGCTGCCGAAGGTTCCGTCCCCCAGCTGTCTCACGGCGGTGTAACGGTTCATCTCCCACAGCGGGGCCGAGTTCCAGCCCTGCTGCTCCTTCAGCGGAGAGTGGGTAGGAAAACGTTTCAGCGTCTCAAATGGAGCCCTATTCTCTATATAGTGCACTACTTTGACCAGGAATAGAGCTACATAGGGAATAGGGTGCTATTTGGGATGTTGCATACTATATACAGTGCATTTGGAAAGTATTCAAACCCCATTGACCTTTTCCAGATTTTGTTATGTTACGGTCTTATTCTAAAATGGATTAAATTGTTTTTTCAATGACCAAGGTCCTTGTCCCCCGATTGTTCAGTTTGGCCGGGCGGCCAGCTCTAGGAAGAGTCTTGGTGGTTCCAAAGTTCTTCCATGTAAGAATGATGGAGGCCACTGTGTTCTTGGGGACCTTCAATGCTGCAGAAATGTTTAGGTACCCTTCCCCAGATCTGTGCCTCGACACAATCCTGTCTCGGAGGTCTACGGACAATTCCTTCGACCTCATGGCTTGGTTTTGTTCTGACATGCACTGTCAACTGTGGGACCTTTATATAGACAGGTGTGTTTTTCCAAATCATGTCCAATCAATTGAATTTACCACAGGTGGACTCCAATCAAGTTGTAGAAACATCTCAAGGATGATCAATGGAAACAGGATGCGCCTGAGCTCAATTGAGTCTCATAGCAAAAGGTCTGAATACTTATGTAAATAAGGTATTTCAGTTTTTTATTTGTAATAAATTTGCAAACATTTCTAAAAACCTGTTTTCCCTTTGTCATTCTGGGGAACTGTGTGTAGATTGATGAGGAAAATAATGTATTTAATCAATTTTAGAATAAGGCTGAAACGTAGCAAAATGTGGAAAAAGTCAAGGGGTCTGAATAGCAGCAGTGTGTGTGTGTGGGGGTTAATGTAAAATAGTCTGGGTGGCCATTTGATTAATTGTTCAGCAGTCTTATGGCTCCGGGGTATAAGCTGTTAAGGAGCCCCTTGACCCAGACTTGGCGCCGCCTGGTATAGAGGTCCTGGATGGCAGGAAGCTTGGCCCCATTGATGTACTTGGCCGTGTGCACTACCCTCTGTAGTGTACCACCAGTGGTACATTTACGATTCATTCCTATCATTTCGAATCTACAATGTTTGTTTGGTTAAGTAATTTCTGTTACGCATTCAATATATTATTATTCCTTTTACTGTTCTCATTGTCGGGGTGGACACATTGTTTCCAGAGCGCACAACCTATGTAACACTTGTGAGAATCTAGTTTTGGTTTATTTCATTCCATCTACGAGTTTTGTCAATTTATTTATTGTCTTTTGTTTGGAGCGCTCCTGTGAATGTTGAGTAAGGACGAGCACACATAGAAGTAGGCCTATAGGCTACATACAAGACCTGCGCACAAACCTAGGCAAATAAATGTGCCCATTTGGGGATCTGATAGTATTTCTGATTGGCCACCACTAATGAGCTGTGGAGCTTCTCAGAGTAATGCTTTCTTCACCTCAAAACAGAAAGCGAACAAGGTCTGTTTTTACATCCATTGAGAATGACAATAGTTCCTCAATGTATTTGGAAAAAAATTCCAGCTCTCTCCCTTTCGATGACCACTCAGCGTGAAAGAGAACAATGTCATGCTCTGATCCAATGGAAACGCCGTAACAATAGGCCTACCCAATTACTTCTTATCAGTGCTTGACTTGGACTGAAACATGTTCCGGTAATCATTTTGGGTGCTGGTACTGTTTATATTTAGGAGCTCCACAATACTGTTGAGCTGCTATTCTATAAGAGGAACAGGAACTCAAGCAGTAGAACATGTGAGGTGTCGGTACTCAGCTCCGCTGGGCTCCTGCCCAAGGTCAACCACTGCTTCTTATCCCGTGCGCAAATAGCCTACAGCTGTGTCTGTCCCGAGCTCGCTGGCGTGGGGAAATTGAGGGCCCAGAATATTCTATACAATGTTTCAAGTTTGTTGCATTTTCATTTAGAATTGGATAGAATTTTGATTATCCACATGACAATGATTGCGATATGAAGACGTTATTATAAAATAAATGAAACTGTTCCACAAAAATGTGCATATGAAAACCATAACTGGCACGCAGATCAGTAGAAGGGGTCAGATAAATTGGTATTCCACATGAGAAAAGGTCGCCGACTCCTCTTGCAGCCTATTACCGGCAACTTCTGGAGAGTAATGGCAGAATCTGCGAAAGCTAGCAGGAGCAGGAGGAGAATGGTTGGGTCAGGTTGGTATATATATTCTTTTCTGGTTATCTAGATCTCTGGCTCCCTCTTGAGTCATTTGTGTCTTATTTCATCAAACAGTAAGCTTAAAGCATAAGAAAAGCCCAATGCATATAGTTGATTTTATATGGAAAAATACACGTTTGAAAATGTTGACCAATGGATTGGTTGAAAGAACAGACGAGTTTCGGTCAACCAATATTTTTGTTGTTGAAGAAGAAACTGTATTATGAAGCCAAGATCAATGATAAAAAGAATGATGGAAAAAAAACTTTGGAGTACTTCAAATGAAATGATGGGCAGAAATACAAATTCAATTCTCATCTCTCATCGAATCAGCTGGCTTATTCATCACTAACCATTTGATGTTTCCAATTATTTTAATGATTATTTCATTGGCAAAGCTGGCAAACTTAGGCAGGAAATGCCAACAACTAACAGTGAGCCATCGTATTCATGCATAAAAAAACAAATAATGAAAAAAAAGCATTGCAAATTTGAATTCTGTAAAGTTAGTGTGGGAGAGGTGGAAAAATTATGGTTGTAGATCAATAATGACAAACCTCCTGGCATTGACAACTTAGATGGAAAGCTACTGAGGATGGTAGCTGACTCCATAGCCACTCCTATCTGTTATATCTTTAATCTGAGTCTAGAGGAAGGTGTTTGTCCTCAGGGCTGGAGGGAAGCCAATGTCATTCCGCTACCCAAGAGTGGTAAAGCGGCCTTTACTGGTTCTAACAGCAGACCTATCAGCTTGTTGCCAGCTCAAGAGAAACTGTTAGAAAAAAGTGTTTTACCAAATACAATGCTATTTCTCTGTGAACAAATTGACAACAAACTTTCAGCATGCTTATAGAGAAGGGCACTCAACATGTACCGCACTGACACAAATGACTGATGATTGGTTGAAAGAAATTGATAATAAGAAGATTGTGGGAGCTGTACTGTTAGATTTCAGTGCAGCCTTTGATATTATTGACCATAACCGGTTGTTGAGAAAACGTATGTCTTATGGCTTTTCAACCTCAGCTTTAAATCCACGATGTGGCAATCTATCTCACAGAACTCAAGAGGGTTTTCTTTAATCGAAGCGTCTCTAATGTCAAACACGTAGGGTATGGTGTACCGCAGGACAGCTCTCTAGGCCCTCTACGCTTTTCTATCACTTCTTCTTTTAATAAGAAACATTGTTTTGAAAATTCCAAATTGTTTGCATAGTCAACTTACACACAGCTCTGACACAGACACTTACCCCATCGGACATGCCACCAAGGGTCTTTTCACAGTCCCCAAATCCAGAACAAATTCAAGAAAGTGTACAGTATTATTTAGAGCCATTATTGCATGGAACTGTTCAAATGAACAGCAAACCTGATTTCAAAAAACAGATCAAGCAACACCTCACGCCACAACGCCTCTCCCCTATTTGACCAAGATATTTTGTGTGTATGTATTGGTATGTAGGCTATGTGTGCCATTTTAAAATGTATGTAGTTCTGTCCTTGAGCTGTTCTTGTCTGTTAATGTTCTGTATTATGTCATGTTTTGTGTGGACCCCAGGCAGAGTAGATGCTGCTTTCTCAACAGCTAATAGGGGTCCTCATAAAACACCAGTAACATAAATTGAGTTGAAACATTATGAATATTACATTATTAAGTTATTATTTGATACGAGCATTGAAGATAAATCTAAATAAGTAAAATAAATCGAGCTAGCTAACTAGCAGATTTACGTCAATCATCAACATCAATGATCAGCTGATAGCCCACCCTCTTTCCCCCCCCCGATGTCAATCATGTTTAGGAGGCACTGTAAACTAGCTTGCTTACAATTTGTGATGAGTGAGTGAGTGTGCCGTTGCAGAAATAAATAGGACGATGCTGAAAAATGTTAAAGTTTTCGCTACAGTGGTATTTGGTAAGTTATGATTTTTTTCACTTTGAGCACATGACCCCTGAAAGGTCTGTGCGCGACCCTGGACTCCACACACTGCACTCTAGAATGCCAGAGAATGCATTCTAGAATGCCAGAGAATGCATTCTAGAATGCCAGAGAATGCATTCTAGAATGCCATAGAATGCAGAGTGCGGAGTCTCAAGGGGGTCGAAACGTGCTAAAAATATCACGATGGGAACATAGAACGCAGACAGGGTGCTGTTGAGGAGTCTCTTTTCCACCTTCAGCGGAGAGGTCTGTCCTGGTCCCCGGTCCCTGGTCCCACACGCAGCCCCATAGTAGAGTCAGTCATCATGAGTAGCAGTCAGCACACAGCAGCTACAGTAGAGCTACTTTCTTCTGGGAGAACAGACACACTGACTGACGAGGGTCACAATGCTGCAGGGTGGGTCTCAGATCAGAATAACGACAAGCACAAAGGGGAGCTAAGAAATCTCTTCTAGAAGCACAGAAAGAAAATGACTACACTTCTTCTCTTTTACCTTTCAAGTAGTGGTGGTGGAGGTAGAATGTCCAAGGTACTACTAATGAAAATGATCCTCCGGCTGGCTAAATCTTGCACATTTACAGAAGTGTTGATAAATATACATTATCCCTGTCAAATACACCTAATAAAGTA
This sequence comes from Hucho hucho, assembly GCA_003317085.1. Lineage (NCBI taxonomy): Eukaryota > Metazoa > Chordata > Actinopteri > Salmoniformes > Salmonidae > Hucho > Hucho hucho. The sequence continues at coordinate 4,959 of QNTS01010010.1, forward strand.
AAGAAAGAAAAATACATTGGTAACTGAATGTGGAGAACTCGAACCGCCTTGCTCTTGTCTTAATAGCCCTAAAATAAAGAACATCCCTCTTTGTCTCACCTCAGCCATACAGGAGAGAGAGAGAAAGAGTGCTCCTCTCCTTGAGAAGGGAAGTGGATTCATTTGGCGTCTGCTCGGCTCACAGGAGTGTGCCCAGAACAGAACAGCCGGGTTGCATAAAACATCTTAAGTGTAGAACCCCTCAAACATTTTCTTAGATAAGGGGGATACCTAGTCAGTTGTACAACTGAATGCCTTCAACTGAAATGTGTCTTCCGCATTTAACCCAACCTCTCTGAATCAGAGAGGTNGGACAGGAGAAACAATTTGATTCGGAAGATTATACAACACGTTTCTTATCGTTATTTTTACTTTCTAGCACGTCAAGCTAAGTTACTGTCACGTCTACTCCAGCTCCTCGTCTCTGTCTCTCGTTGTCTCCAGTTACTTATGGAAGGCCATGAGTTTCAAATCGTCTTGATTTTTTTTTTTTTTTTACACGCATTCATTACACCTGTTCAGTGTGCATTTTACAGGTGATTACAACGTTTTGGATATTGTACTTTCAGACGCATGAAAATTGTGCCACTTGAACACGTTCTGAACGCCTGTGTAGTAACCGGGTACATTTCATGCGTCTGAAAGTACCACATTGTAACCCCCTCTCATATCCATTTCAGTGAGTTTGACTTTCGGGCCCTGTGTTGCGATGAATCGCTTACTCCGGGAGGGAGGAGATGTTTCTAAATATGGATCAAATTGTAAAAATGTGTAAAGGCGTTGGTGAGAAAAATGGAGGAAGAAATTAAAACGACTTTTTCCCCCCTCCACATAGCATTACAACTACAAAGCTGGCGCTGGCTAGCTAGCTTATTTTTCATTACAATAGCATGGCTAGTTAGCTAGCTAGCAATACTCTTCTGTCTAGCCTGTAACTCATGGTTGTTACGTTGTGGAACAGAGCAATAGCTCGTTGTACTTGTCATTTGGTTGAGACTAAAATTAGTTTAGAAAATAATTGTTTACTTTGTGCATATTTATTGTGTAATCGGTTGGCTTTGCTAGTTAAAAAGCTGAGATTTATTTGCTCAAGTTGGCTAATTTAGCTATTAGCAAAAAAAAAATGAAGGATAACAGTCTAGCTCCTTGCAGAATCTAGACAATAGAGAATGTGGAATGAGATCTGTCTGCCGTGCCCAGACGAGGTGAGAGCAAACTGCTACATAGATTTTAAAAAAAAAGGAGTTAAGGTCTCTATTTTGAGTAACTATATTTCAAGGTTGAACCAGTGCAATAGGTATTTTATTTGGCTCGCTAAATGAGCCTGCTTTTCCGGAGAATGTCTATCCGATGAAGCTACACTCTTAGGAAAAAAGGTGCTATCTAGAACTCAAAAAGTTATTTAGCTGTCCCCATAGGAACACTTTTTGAAGAACCCTTGTTGGTTCCAGGTAGAACCATGTTTTGTTCCTTGTAGAACCCTTTCCAGATGGTTCTACATGGAACCCAAAGGGGTTCTACATGGAACCCAAAGGGGTTCTACCTAGAATCAAAAAAAGGGTTATACTATGGGGACAGCTGAAGAAACCCTTCTGGAACCCTGTTTTCTAAGAGTGTATCTTAGTTGTTCAATTGCAATGTCCATGTTACAGCCACAACATGATGATCAGGTAGTCAAGCATCTGAAGAGGAGGACAAAAGCCTGCTTTGGATGAGCAAGGAAGAACAATAACAACCAGCTATATCGAATAAACATGTTCGGGAAAAGCAGGGAGAGAGCAAGCTAGTAGTAGTAACATTATTTGAAACCTCACATGCGCATGTACCTGTGTTATTTCTAAGCAGTAAGGCACCTCAGGGGTTTGTGGTATATGGCCAATATACCACGGCTTAGGGCTGTATATGCGTTGCGTCGTGCCTGGATACAGCCCTTAGCCGTGGTATATTGGCCATATACCGCAAATCCCCAAGGTTACCAACGCAATTGCAACAGTAAACAAGTAATATTGACTCATACCCGTGGTATACGGTCTGATATACCATGTCTTGCTATCTGTCTCATGTTGTACTGATCATCAACATGAACAAGACTGAATTCGTGTTGAATTGTCAACTGGTCTAAATTCTTATTAGGAAGATGTTGCTGTTCAGAATGACATGTTTATGACTGTTGATGTTCACAGGAATCTCCTATTGCCATGTTGAACGAGCTCCACGGATGGAGGGGGGAGGACAACAGACAGCTTCTTTTATCCCACATCTTCACCAAGTCATACAATGTTTGCTTCATGAACAATTGTTACATCTGAAAATAAATACAGAATTATTTTAGTTTATTCTGTTTTTTTTTATGCTGGATGTGAGTCATTTAGCAGGTCTATAGTATGTATTGTTTTGAAACATTTATTAAATATCTATTCAATCAAAACTCATTTTATTTTTTGCTAAAATAATGTATGTTTTGTACTGTTACTTTTTACATGCTGAAACAGTTTCATTAGTTTGCTAGACTATGATCCGGGAAATGTCTACTACCTTTTTTAAAAAATGTTGTTGATGAATGAAATTAGCACAGTTTCTAATAGTTTGTTGGGTAATGTGGAATTCATTGGAGGAGGAAGGGAGAATTAATGAGAAATCAGAACAATGTCAGGGAATAAGTAGGAACAAATGTACATCCTATAAATGACAAAATAAACTGTGCAGAGGTAGTCTTAAAATAAAATTAGATATGTGCATGTTATGTACTGGACAGACGGCCAGCCAGCTATTTTCAAAACATTGGATTAACCAACTTGAGCGGTGATGTCTCAGTTTGCACCACATTTTCGCATGGATGTATATATACACTGAAACATAAATATAAATGCAACATGTAAAGTGTTGGTCTCATGTTTCATGAGCTGAAATAAAAGATCCCAGACATTTTCCATACGCACAAGAAGCTTATTTATCTCAAATGATGTGCAACCTGGTCCTGCCTCCATAACAGTTTATAAATTCCCTTTTAGAAAAAAACATTTTAATCCAGCCTTTGTGGTTTGGAAAGTATTACTGTAACGACCCTGGGTTTAAAAGCGCGGATATCGCCTCTGCCATTTGATCATGCTTTTGTGGCACAGTCGATAGCGCGCCGGACCTCGGGCTAGAAGGTCGAGGGTTCGAGACCTGCTCCCTGCCTGTTTCATTACATTACTTTAATTTATTCATCAAACAAATGGGGTTTTGGAAAAGTTGGAACTTGTCGCAAAACAATCCCATCTGGTGGATGGAAAGAGTCATAATTGGGTGTGTATATATATATATATATATATATATATATATATATATATATATTTAGACAATGAAAAATTATGGATAATTATTATGGATAATTAAAATGAAAAAATACATTTCTGAATTATGAAGTCTGTGCTTTTTTTCAATTGATAAATGATTGAAAAGTGACGTTAGCTACCAAATAAGTTGTTTTCGGCAATTATCCCAAAACAACTACCAAAAAACGCCATTCCTTACCCAACAGGCTCAACAAGGTGTTATGAACGTGTATAAAAATGCCCATAACAGGTGTTCAAATCGCCTGTAAACACACACTGGACAAGTGAGAAGAAAAAAATCACGTGTGCAAAAAAAATTACAAGCAGTAGCGGATTTAGGTATGGACGGCATCTTACCGGGTGTGGCCGCACAAAAACAAATCGAAATGGTGACATTTGATGATAATGATATCATGTCACCGTGTAGGACTGTGGGTCAATGAACCTGGTCGGAGTGGGAGCCCTGATTCTAGTTTTGTGAGCTAAGGCACAGACTGTTGCCTGGGAAGGTCTCCCACTCAGACCTTGCTCCAGTGCCAAATCAACACAAACGGATAAGAAAAGGTCTAAGCCATCAGTTTAGGGGGGAAAAAAAGAGGAGAAACGCGAAAAAGATAAAAAGGCATGCAGCTACTTAAAACACGTCGATATGATGCTGATATTTTGTGATATATTGGGTCTTTTGGCGCCTAAGGCTGCAGGTCGCCTAGTGGTTAGAGCATTGGGCCAGGTTGCCGGTTCGAATCCCCCGATCTGACGAGGTTTTAAATTAATTGTGTAATAATTCGGTCCGACGATTTGACCCATCGTTCTTGCGCCTCAAGAGACTCACCTGGACTCCATCACCTTCCCGATTACTTCCCATATCTGTCACTCCCTTTGGATATATTGCTTCTGTTTATATGTTTCGAGTCTCTACGCTACTCGTGGTTCTTGTTTTGTTCAATGTTAGTTTATTCAATTTTAATTGATTACGTTCACTCCCTGTACTTGCTTCCCGGTTATTAGCGTACACGTTACAGCGTAGGTAGTGAATTTAACACTTAGGGGGGACCTCATGGGCACCCATAACTTTTCCACTTAATTTAAGGTAGAAATTCGCCTTAATAAAAAAACGTTGTGCAACTGACTTTAAGGGAAACGATAAGGGGGAAATTAATTTAAGATGTCTTATGCAACTGATCCCTGGGCTTAGAGGGGAAGCCAGCAAGAGGCTTTACCTGATTACTCCAGGTGAAAACAGGTCCTGGTTGGGCTATGGGGTAGCGCTGGATATTAGCCCACCGCCAGTCATTTGGTACAACCCTGGCTAGCCTGCATAGCATTTGTCCATTCAAAAAAACCTGACAACTTCAAAATGAATGCCTTGTCTGTGTTGAATAAGCCAGTTCTTGTTCTTCCTCTGACATACATTGTCTGTCGTAGACATTTCTCTAATCCCAAGCATTTCGCTACCCTCGCATTAACATCTGCTAACCATGTGTATGTGACAAATACACTTTGATTTGATTTTGAACCTCTACCTCTCCATCCTACCAGATTAGAAAGTCCCTCAGACAGAGAGAAAGTGAAATACTTATTGTCAGGACCGTTCAACTTCATTCATGTGGTATGGAGTAAAAAGCCAACAACCCTTTACTACTGAGCTGTTAGCTAGCTAGCTAGCTACTTAACAACATAAACAAACACAAAACAAATAACACACATTACACTGGCATATACAATAAACAACACCGCTCTCATGCAACAACATTAAGAAAATGTGGTATTACCTTAGCATACCTACCAATAAAGACAATTGTTGTTGTTTTTTTGTCCAAGAATCAAGCAAGACGCGTTTCTGTTTAGCAGTAGCGAAGACCATAGCAACAGCTTCCCATCACCTTGGCAACGGACGGAGATATCAGCGGGAGGAGGAGCTAGAAATCCCCATTGGACGAATAATATAACGCCCCGCCCAGCAGACTTTTGACCAATCACGTTGACGTTGTCATGCCTCGTCACGCAAATCCCCCTTTTCTTAAAAGTCCTGTCGAGAAACGTGGCTATTTTCCTCCAAAGTCCGTCATGTCACGGTGCCACACAGTATTACACATAGCAAGTTAATTATCTCACATCTATGGAAAATATTTGTAATGTTGTACTTGTTTTTTTGTAGACGACATTCATGTTGTTGTTGAGCTGGTCGCCCAATTGACTCCCATTCCGCCTTGTCCCAGAATCACCTAGAATGAACCGTGCGGAGCATTGGCGTAACATTGGGAAAATGACACAAATGGGCTTCAACGGAGTTTCCCCATCTCCTCAGAAGCATCTCTGACAACGGGGACCCAATAGAGTACCACAGTATGAGTCATAATAACCCTATAACACGTAGCGGTCAAACATGGAAAGGTTTCCATTCATTTTGTCCCGTAGGGAATTTTTAGAAACACTTACAATTAGGGCTGTGTTTTGTGTAGACTCACCCTGGCGTGACGTTTTGATAACTGTGTACATCTCTCTAGGACAAGGTGACTTTTATCAATATATTCACCTGTATTTACCCCCCACAAAAATGCCAATGTGGCTATCATAAAGAACTAGAAACTCCATGATGATGTGGGTGAGACTGACACAGAGGCAAAGGTAAGAATCTCTGGATTAACTATCTAATGTTAGCTAAATGTAGTAATGAATAAATTGGTAACATTTCTTTAAATGGACAATTCTGTGAACTGTCTTGTGCAAGGTTTAAATTGACACAATACCTGTTAGCAAATTTGTCAGATAGAGATGACCTGCAGGATCAATACCTGTTAGTAAAGGTATCAGATAGAGATGACCTGCAGGATCAATACCTGTTAGTAAAGGTGTCAGCTAGAGATGACCTGCAGGATCAATACCTGTTAGTAAAGGTGTCAGATAGAGATGACCTGCAGGATCAATACCTGTTAGTAAAGGTGTCAGATAGAGATGACCTGCAGGATCAATACCTGTTAGTAAAGGTGTCAGCATCGAGATGACCTGCAGGATCAATACCTGTTAGTAAAGGTATCAGCATCGAGATGACCTGCAGGATCAATACCTGTTAGTAAAGGTGTCAGCTAGAGATGACCTGCAGGATCAATACCTAATAAGTAATAAGTCACCTTGTCTGATTTACATGGTTATCAAAACGTCACGCCAGGGTAAGTCTACACAAAGCACAGCCCTTATTTTAAGTGTTTCTAAAATTCCCTACGGGACAATTATGAAATATCCGCTGTGGGTCTCTATAGATGGAGACTGGAGAATGCTGTCAGAATGATAAACACAATGCTTTATGGGACATGTAGTCCAAAGACAGTGGAAAGTCATCGTTTAAAGAGAGAAAGCATCAGGAGGACCGTCCTTTAGTGGGCTTAGTTTGGGAAGAATACTATCCCACGTTACCATCGTTAAAATAAATTTAAACAAGGCAAACATAAAATAAATAGATGTTCCCCCCCTTCCTCATCTTTTTGTAATACATTAGCGTCATCTAGTGGTACAAAACTGCATCGCAGCCTCTCAATATGGGTGCGTTCCAGGTGCACAGATTCTTCACACATTGCAGGTCTGTGTATATCACACAAACCTTTTCTCCAACCCCCGACACTAACCCCAACCTCATTCAAGCCTTGCATGTGAGTGTTCTACTCCCTCTGTCAAGAGGCCCAGACTTTTATGGCACAGGTGAACACTCTTATGGAACTGAAAAATGACTCCAGTATCATTCTAAAACCTGCCGACAAAGGAGGTGCAAACAGCCATACTAAATGCAGCAGACTATGAAAAGGAAATTCTGAGACGATCACACAGTGTGGTGAAGAAGGTGCAACAGCGACTCCTCGACCTCAGGAGGCTGAAGAAATTTGGCTTGTCACCTAAAACCCTCACAAACTTTTACAGATGCACAATTGAGAGTATCGCCACCTGGTACGGCCACTGCACCGCCCACAACCGCAGGGCTCTCCAGAGGGTGGTGCGGTCTGCACAACGCATCACCAGGTGCAAACTACCTGCCCTCCAGGACACCTACAGCACCCGATGTCACAGGAAGGACAAAAAAATGATCATGGACAACAACCACCCGAGCCACTGCCTGTTCACCCCGCTATCATCCAGAAGGCTTAGAAACAGCTTCTATCTCAAGGCCAATCAGACTGTTAAACAGCCATCACTAATACAGAGAGGCTGCTGCCTACATACAGACTTGAAATCATTGGCCACTTTAATAAATGGATCACTAGTCACTTTAATAATGTTTACATATCTTGCATTACTCATCTCATATGTATATACTGTATTCTATACTATCTATTGCATCTTAGCCTATGCCATTCTGTCATTGCTCATCCATATAATTATATATTCTTATCCATTGCTTTACTTAGATTTGTGTGTATTAGGTATTTGTTGTGGAATTGTTAGATATTACTTGTTAGATATTGCTGCACTGTTGGAACTAAACTCAGCAAAAAAAGAAACGTCCCTTTTTCAGGACCCTGTCTTTCAAAGATAATTTGTAAAAATACAAATAACTTCACAGATCTTCATTGCAAAGGGTTTAAACACTGTTTCCCATGCTTGTTCAATGAACCAAACAATTAATGAACATGCACCTGTGGAACGGTCGTTAAGACACTAACAGCTTACGGTAAGCAATTAAGTTATGAAAACTTAGGACACTAAAGAGGCCTTTCTACTGACTCTGAAAAACACCAAAAGAAAGATGCCCAGGGTCCCTGCTCATCTGCGTGAACGTGCCTTAGGCATGCTGCAAGGAGGCATGAGGACTGCAGATGTGGCCAGGGCAATAAATTGCAATGTCTGTACTGTGAAACGCCGAAGACAGCGCTACAGGGAGACAGGACAGACAGCTGATCGTCCTCGCAGTGGCAGACCACGTGTAACAGGATCGGTACATCCGAACATCACACCTGTGGGACAGGTACAGGATGGCAACAACTGCCCGAGTTACACCAGGAACGCACAATCCCTCCATCAGTGCTCAGACTGTCCGCAATAGGTTGAGAGAGGCTGGACTGAGGGCTTGTAGGCCTGTTGTAAGGCAGGTCCTCACCAGACATCAGCGGCAACAACGTCCCCTATGGGCACAAACCCACCGTCGCTGGACCAGACAGGACTGGCAAAAAGTGCTCTTCACTGACGAGTCGTGGTTTTGTCTCACCAGGGGTGATGGTTGGATTTGCGTTTGAACTCGAAGGAATGAGCGTTACACCGAGGCCTGTACTCTGGAGCGGGATCGATTTGGAGGTGGAGGGTCCGTCATGGTCTGGGGCGATGTGTCACAGCATCATCGGACTGAGCTTGTTGTCATTGCAGGCTATCTCAACGCTGTGCGTTACAGGGAAGACATCCTCCTCCCTCATGTGGTACACTTCCTGCAGGCTCATCCTGACATGACCCTCCAGCATGACAATGCCACCAGCTATACTGCTCATTTGGTGCGTGATTTCTTGCAAAACAGGAATGTCAGTGTTCTGCCATGGCCAATGAAGAGCCCAGATCTCAATCCTATTGAGCACATCTGGGACCTGTTGGATTGGAGGGTGAGGGCTAGGGCCATTCCCCCCAGAAATGTCTGGGAACTTGCAGGTGCCTTGGTGGAAGAGTGGGGTAACATTTCACAGCAAGAACTGGCAAATCTGGTGCAGTCCATGAGGAGAAGATGTACTTAATGCAGCTGGTGGCCACACCAGATACTGACTGTTACTTTTGATTTTGACCCCCCCTTTGGTCAGGGACACATTATTCCATTTCTGTTAGTCACATGTCCGTGGAACTTGTTCAGTTCATGTCTCTGTTGTTGAATCTTATGTTCATACAAAAAAAGTTTGCTGAAAATAAACACAGTTGACAGTGAGAGGACATTTCTTTTTTTTTTTTGCTGAGTTTAGAAGCACAATCATTTCGCTGCACTCGCGATAACACCTGCTAACCATGTGTAATGTGACCAATAACATTTGATTTGATAAATACTGGCATGCAGACACTAGTGTGGCTTTTTATGTGTCAAATAAAAATCCATGACCAGCATTCTTTCTCGAAATGGCCTTACTGTAGTAAATATGACGTTCTGTGTCTTTCCCCTAAAAAACGCCCAGTAGATTTGGTGCAATTGCACAGTAGATGGCTGACTTTTCTGCCTGCTTATGCGTTTGGTTTACTTACGGTAAGGTGGACCCGCAGTGTCCAGTATGGTATCAGGTGATCCACTAACTACGGAGCGTTGGCTGACTGGTGAATAAATGCAAAATGACATATAGCAAATGTCGGAGCATAATTCATTCACCTTTTTCGGATCAAATTAGAATTTAATCGCACCACTTGAGCTCCAATGTAACGATCTCGTGCTGGGCCTGGTATGTGAAGTCGGATTTTTTTTTTTTTTTTGGGGGGGGGTGTCAATTTAAATTGATGAAATACCACATTTACAGAGGGCAAAATATTGGCTACACCGACATGGGTCTGTGCTACAGTTTGCGTCCCCGGCTCTTCGGGGACCTGAGCGGGTCTATTTCGAACGCTACCTCGGACTCGGATCAGCCTCCAGACCCAGCTGTACCTTGCCGAGCCGGGGGGACCCGTCAAGAGGACACAGGGGGCTACGGCGAGACCTCGTCGCTCCGTGACGGTAGCAGCCAAGTACGCCATGGGGACCCGGTCAAGCTCCCGTCCGGGGAGCCCCGCGGTACAGACAACACGGCCACCGATGTAGTGCTCATCCAGAACGGGGGCGGAGTAGGCAAAGGAACGGGCAAGGACCGCAGTCGACGCATACAACTGCTGCAGAAAACAACCAGCACCCAAAAACAGAAAAACTGGGACAAACTGCTAGTCGAGGAGAAAGAGGCCGAGAGGGAGGCGAAGAAAATCAGCAAGAACATTGACAGGGCACTAAAGGAGCTCAAACGGGAATACAAACAGACGCATCGGCTGCTTTTACTAGGTAGGTTGGCCATTATTTATTTGGTTCATTATTTAACCATCTCTTTTTTGGTTTTTTGTTTGTTTGTTTGTTTTTTTGTTGTTGTTGTTGTTGTTGTTGTTGTTGTCGTGAACCGCGGCGTTTCAGGTAGCTGGAGAGGTCAGTGCTGCGTGTGCTTATATCACTCCGTTTTCCACGTTAAATGGTATCCCCGGCAGTCGTCATTTGACTGAGCTGAAGATGGACGTTGCATATCATAGCCTACTCCATCCTGTAAGATATATATATATATATATATATATATTTTTTTTTTTTTTCTTCTTCTAACTGGTTGCAGTTCTTCAATCATTTGGCAAGTCGGAAATGTCTTAGTATTGACTAGCAGGTGAACGCCACATTCCTATTTGATTGCAGTTAAACTGATGATGATCAAGTTGTTGTTATTGTAACGCATCATAGTTTCATACTACACACACACACACACACACACACACACACACACACACACACACACACACACACACACACACACACACACACACACACACACACACACAATAACATACATATTAAGTGTACAATAGGGATGGACACATGCTACAGTAGGCTGACAGGTGGTTAAAGCCCTACACATTAAATATAGAAGATTTTTCATTGTTTTTTTTATTCACATTAAGTTAAAATGATTCCTTCCCCTAGTCTTAGCCATCCGCAACCCCGTATAAATATAATCTATGGAATGGGCCTCCCCATTCCAGTTTATAATGGTTGGACTGGCAGCTATTGTAAATCTACCCAGAGTTTAACAGTCAAATTGCCAGGGTTACCACAAGCCTTTTCTATAGGTTCTATTTTTGCCTCACCTCATGGCCTTTACACAGTGTGGCCCTCTCTATGTCCATGTATTACCCAGTGTGTCAGTGCTGTGGGAGGGGCAGATCATAGAATCGTGGGATTCTTTCAAAAATATCTAAACACTATGTTGATAGGTGGTTAAAATCCCTATAGGGGTTTCTAATGCCTCATTCAAACAATTCCTTTTTTTGGTTTCTCTCAACCATCCACTCTACCCTACTATATATACATAGGGGCCAACCATCCACTCTACCCTACTATATATACATAGGGGCCAACTATCCACACTACCCTACTCTTTATACATAGTGGCCAAATATCCACTCTACCCTACTCTTTATACATAGGGGCCAACTATCCACACTACCCTACTCTTTATACATAGGGGCAAACTATCCACACTACCCTACTCTTTATACTTAGGGGCCAACTATCCACACTACCCTACTCTTTATACATAGGGGCCAAATATCCACACTACCCTACTCTTTATACATAGGGGCCAA
>QNTS01010018.1:13939-36211 GCA_003317085.1 Hucho hucho
TCTCTGGACTTTGTTACGGGACTTCCTCCATCCCAGGGCAACACAGTCATCCTAGTGGTTGTAGACCGGTTCTCTAAGGCTGCCCGGTTTATTCCCCTGCCCAAGCTGCCCTCGGCCAAGGAGACTGCTGAGCTCCTCATGAACCATGTCTTCCGGATATTTGGAATTCCCCTGGACGTTGTCTCCGACCGAGGTCCCCAATTCTCGTCCCGGTTTTGGGGGGCCTTCTGCAGGCTTATTGGGGCCACAGCCAGCCTATCGTCTGGGTTCCATCCAGAGTCTAATGGCCAAACGGAACGGATTAATCAGGATCTGGAGACCACCCTGCGGTGTATGGCGGCCAGTAATCCCACGTCTTGGGCCACCTATATCATTTGGGCTGAATATGCCCACAACACCCTCCAGTCCTCAGCCACCGGATTGTCCCCCTTCGAATGCCAGTTCGGATACACCCCTCCATTATTTCCAGAGGAAGAGGCGCAAGTTGGTGTTCCCTCGGCCCAGCGCTTTGTCCAACGCTGTAGGCGGACCTGGAAGAAGGCCAGGCGTACCCTCCTTCGGACCTCCCAGAGATACCAAAGTCAGGCTAATCGCCGCCGCCGGACGGCCCCTAGTTTCCGAGCTGGTCAGAGAGTTTGGTTGGCCACTAAGAACCTGCCCCTCCGGGTCGAATCCAAGAAGCTTTCCCAGAAATACATCGGCCCTTTCCGCATAGCAAGGAAAGTTAACCCTGTTTCTTATCGTTTGGTTCTCCCTCGCTCCCTTAGAATTAACCCCACTTTCCATGTTTCACTACTAAAACCTGTCTTGTCTTCTCCCTTTGCCCCCCCACGCAGACCCCCGCCACCTCCCAGGATCATTGACGGCCAGCCAGCCTACACAGTGCGCCGGATACTGGACTCCCGGAGGGTCCAGAACTCTCTGCAGTATCTGGTGGACTGGGAGGGCTACGGGCCAGAGGAGCGCTCCTGGGTTCCAGCCAAGGACATCCTGGACCCAGGTTTGATCCGAGAGTTTCGCACCCTGAGGCCAGGGTGTTCTGGAAGGAACGTCAGGAGTCGTTCCTAGAGGAGGGGGTCCTGTCAGCTTCCTGCCTCCTGTTTGTCTCCGGGCCTCTAGAGGTCATCTGTGTTCCCCTCTACCTTAGTTCTTCCTCGTGTGTCCTTATTAGCTTTATCCAGGTCACCTGTGCCTTGTTTCCCCTAGAGTACTTTAGCTGTGTTTTTTCCCCTTGTTCCTCACTTGGTTTTTGAGTCCTGGCTATGTGTCTCCTGCTGTGTCCCACAGAGTCTTTCCGAGTAAGCTTTTCTAAGTTATCTTTATTTTGTTTTTCTCCCCTCGTGGAGTTATTTTGTTTTTTCCTCCTGTTTTGTTTACTGTACCTCTGTTAGTATACCTCTTTCTGAGAAGAACTTTTGTTGGATTATTTTTGAAGTGCAAAGAACCTTTTTTTTATATTAAATCTACTTTGCCTGGAGTATTGCCTTGGGTGTTTCGTTTGGGTCCAACTATACCTCCTCTGTGGCTAAGGGGTAGAACACCCAACTCTCCACATCTGAGACCTGAGTTCAAGCCCAGCTTGTGACAGCCTGTAGACAAAGGAAAATGTTACTAGTTGCATTGCAGGTTTAACAGCTCCAAGCAAGAACATATTCTTGAACAGGGACTGTGTGGAGATTGCATTACCAGTTCTACAGCTCCAGGTGTCACGACTTCCGCCGATGTCGGTTCCTCTCCTTGTTCGGGTGGCCTTCAGTGGTCGACGTCACCGGTCTTATAGCCATCGCCGATCCACTTTTCATTTTCCATTTGTTTTGTCTTGTTTTCCATCACACCTGGTTTTAATTTTCCCTCATTATTGTTGTTTATTTAACCCTCTGTTTCCCCCATGATTGTGTGGGGAATTGTTTGTTTGGCATGTTGGTTTACGCCGGGTTTGTATGTTTTCACCCGTGCTTTGTGCAGCCGGTATTTGTAAGTGTATTTTGTACTTTGTGCTGCCTTACTTGGTTTTGGGCATTTGTTTTTTTGTGACTTGGTAGCGTTCTGTTTGTACATTTGCCTCAGTAAAGTACTTAGTACACTCATCTCTGCTCTCCTGCGCCTGACAACCTACACCAGCTACACCCACCGCATGACAGAATTCCCCACCATCGATGGAGCCAGCAGGAGCAGGTGCCCCTGGTATAGGGGTCGAGGAGCGCGTCCAGGAGCACGCGGCGATGCTCCACCATCTCGGCGCCGCCATGGACCCCGTCGTCCAGACAATGGACCGCTGGGAGAGACAGGGAGTTCCTCCAGCGCTTCCGCCAGCACAACCAGGGTCTCCATCCACCTTGCCTGGCGAGGGTTCAGTCTCCTCGCCGCCCGGATGTACTCCAGATTGCGGTGGTCAGTCCAGATGAGAAAAAGGTGTTTAGCCCCCTCAAGCCAATGTCTCCACGCCTTCAAGGCCTGGACAACAGCCAACAGCTCCCGGTCCCTCACGTCATAGTTTCGCTCCGCCAGGCTGAGCTTCCTCGAAAAGAAGGCACAGGGGCGGAGCTTTGGTGGCGTACCCGAGCGCTGAGAGAGCACGGCTCCTATCCCAGCCTCGGATGCGTCCACCTCCACTATGAATGCCAAAGAGGGATCCGGATGAGCCAGCACGGGAGCCGAGGTAACAGAGCCTTCAGGGGACCAAAGCCCTGTCCGCTCAGCCGACCACTGCAAATGCACCGGTCCCCCCTTCAGCAGTGAGGTAATGGGAGCCGCTACCTGACCAAAGCCCCGGATAAACCTCCGGTAATAGTTGGCAAACCCTTGAAACCACTGCACCTCCTTTACCGTGGTGGGAGTCGGCCAATTACGCACGGCTGAAATACGGTCACTCTCCATCTCCACCCCTGAAGTGGAAATGCGGTACCCTAGGAAGGAGACGGACTGTTGAAAGAACAGACATTACTCAGACTTGACGTACAGGTAATGCTCCAACAGTCGACCAAGCACCCTGAGCACCAGGGACACATGCTCGGCGCGTGTAGCGGAGTATATCAGAATGTCATCAATATACACCACTACACCCTGCCTGTGCAGGTCCCGGAAAATCTCGTCAACAAAGGCCTGGAAGACTGATGGAGCATTCATCAACCCGTACGGCATGACGAGGTACTCATAGTGCCCGGAGGTGGTACTAAATGCCGTCTTCCACTCATCTCCCTCCCGGATACGCACCAGGTTGTAAGCGCTCCTGAGATCCAATTTTGTGAAGAAGCGCGCCCCGTGCATTGACTCGATCGCACTGGCTATGAGAGGTAGCGGGTAACTGTACCTCACAGTGATCTGGTTGATGCCTCGATAGTCAATACATGGGCGCAGACCTCCATCCTTCTTCTTCACAAAAAAAGAAGCTTGAGGAGGCAGGTGAGGGATTCGGAGCCATATGTTTCCATAGCCGCATATTCAAATCGGCATATTCAGAGGGGATGCGCATGGTGGAGACCTGGTCTGGACTTTCCACCGTAGTAGCACCAACGAAAACCCCTAAAACACCTCCCCGAGCACTCTCGTGACCACCCTGTGGGAGCCCTCTGTTGGTCATGACAGGCTAACCAGGGTAGGCCCAGCACCACAGGAAACGCAGGAGAATAAGGAAGATAAGGAAGATATTAATTCTCTCCTTGTGACCCTCCTGCGTCACCATGCCCATTGGAGCAGTGACCTCCCTAATTAGCCCTGACCCTAATGGTCGACTATCTAGGGCAAGAACTGAGAAAGGCATGTCCACTGAAACAATAGGAATCCCTAAACTATGTGCAAATGATCGGTCAATAAAATTCCCAGCTGTGCCTGAATCTACGAGCGCCTTATGCTGGGAATGCGGGGAAAACTCAGGAAAGTTGATATACAAAAACATGTGTGCAACAGGGGGCTCTGGGTGAGCCTGGTGCCGACTCACCTGGGGTGACCCAAGAGTGTCCTGCCTGCTGCCTCGACTCCCAGAGGGACCTCCCTAGCACCGACCGGCAGTGTGCCCTCTGCGGCCACAGATGGTGCATGGACCGGTCCCTCCTCCGGTCGCCCTAATAGCAGCACCTCCCAGCTCCATGGGCGTCGGATCGGGAGTGCTGGGGGATGGACTCGACAGGCCCCGATCTGGACGTCCGCGGATTGCCAGCAGGTTATCCAGCCGGATGGACAGGTCCACCAGCTGGTCAAAGGTGAGAGTGGTGTCCCTGCAAGCCAACTCTCGCAGGACGTCCTCTCGCAAACGACACCGGTAGTGATCGATCAGGCCAATGTCGTTCCATCCCGCGCCGGCGGCCAGGGTCCAGAAGTCCAAGGCGAACTCCTGTGCGTTCCTCGTCCCCTCCCTCAGGTGAAACAGACGTTCACCCTTGTAATGGTCCAAAACCGTTTCTCCTTCCCCCCATACGGCGTTGGCCCACTCCAGGGCTTTCCCTGAAAAATTTTTCCCCCCTGCAACTAGAGCCAATATGCTTAATTCTACGTCATAAATATTTACATTTTCTGCATATCTAAGCATACCTCTTGAGTTGTCGGTATCCTCCTGACTGGTGGTTCTTTTTAAAAGAAAGTAAATATGCTTCTCTGCATCTCTACTAAATATGGGTAGAAGATTTTAGCAAAGATACGGATAAGAATTTTTTATTAAATATAGTGGCTCTAGATTGCAGTAAAAAGCGTTTCAGGTGTATGAAAAATGATACATTCTCCAACTGGACCATCCTCCACCCATCCTGGCGTACTTTGTGCCCCCTCAGATTTTTTGGGTGCATGACGCTACTGGTTATGCCTTTAGTCTACTTCGTGAAGCATTAGCCCGTTGGGCCTCTGGGTTTGAAAACTCTGCGCTTGAAGTGTGAAAAATATAAGAAGTAAAAAAAACATTTTTCAAGCAACCTGAAGACAGTCAGCCTGCGCTTTTTTTAAGTTGTTTTGGTGTTGGTAGCTTTAAGGGATCAAGAGCAGTGGCATATCCAAATATTTCCTGAAGAAGCCGATGGAGCTTTTATAGTTCAAAAAGTATAAACGGTATCAAAAAGCTGTATACAAGCAACCTATTTCAGAGGGGTCTGCCCGTTTCTAGATTAAACAGTTGAAGACAAGTTACAGTGGACATTTTTACCATTTAAGTCTATGGCCATTGAAATGCATTGGGATTTATGGTTGTAGTGTTAAAAGTATATGTATTAACGGTGGGCACCAATATCGATATTGTTTGATATCGATATGAGCAAGTGTCACGTCCAGGCCTGAGTTTTACAGGCTGGCGTGTTTAGTTTCGTTTTTGGTGCAGGGTTTTCTGTTCTAGGTGTTCTATTTCTATGTTGGGTAATGGTTCCCAATTAGAGGCAGCTGAGTGTCGTTACCTCTAATTGGGAACCATATATATGTTTGTGGTTTTGCACTAGGGTTCTGTGGGTTATTGTGTTTGTTCATAGCTTTGTTTATTCGTCTATGTGCCATGTTACGATCTTCGTTAGTTTTGTTGTTTTTCCCCAGTTACGTTTACTAATAAATATGTATACTGGATACCTCGCTGCGCCTTGGTCCGTCCATTCAGAAGATCGTGACAGCAAGGCATATCGTCATATCAGTTTATCCTTGCTCTTACCCTACACTATTCTGTCAAATCGAATATATGTTCCTGCATGAACAAAATCCTCTCAATTAAGCATAATTAACTGCCTGATTATGAGCCATCAACGGGCTTACCATTGTATTCAAACTGGTTGGGTAGGTTAGGCCTCCAGAACATTCACACATGCCTCTGTCACATACACTACCGTTCAAAAGTTTGGGGTCACTTAGAAATGTCCTTGTTTTTGAAGGAAAAGCACATTTGTTGTCCATTAAAATAACATCAAATTGATCAGAAATACAGTGCAGACATTGTTAATGTTGTAAATTACTATTTTAGCTGGAAACGGCTGTGACCCCAAACTTTTTAACGGTAGTGCATACTCCCTCTCCGGCCTCTAGGTCATCAGGCTGCTGATTATCCCGCTGCTGATTATCCTGCACACCTGTCACCATCATCTCGCGCACCTGCGCCTCGTGACACTCACCTGGACTCCATCACCTCCTTGATTATCTTCCCTATGTCTGTCACTCCCTTTGGTTCTTTCCTCAGGTGTTATTGACTCTGTTTTCATGTCGGTGCGTTGTTTGTGTTACGTGTTTATTGTTTCTTTCACTCCCTGAACTTGCTTCCTGACTCTCAGCGCACTTGCTACAGCCTCAGTGGGCAATCAGAAACAAGTTTTTCTGGAATTCAAAAAGCTGTGGAAGTAAAGTCCACACAGTATCAGCAATATCATTCATTCAAACAGATATTTCGATATCGGTTTGAAAAATGCAACTGATATAGATTTTCCATATTGCCGCCCATCACCAATAAGTAGTATCTACACGTTGCAGAGGTGTTCAGTGCCAGAGTCCTTAGCTTAGTGATGAGCTTTGAGGGCACTATGGTGTTGAACGCTGAGCTGAAGTCAATGAACAGCATTCTCACGTAGGTGTTCCTTTTGTCCAAGTGGGAAAGGGCAGTGTAGAGTGCATTAGAGATTGCGTCATCTGTGGATCTGTAGGGGCAGTATGCAAATTGGAGTGGGTCCAGGGTGTCTTGGATGATGGTGTTGATGTGAGCCATAACCAGCCTTTCAAGCATTTCATGGCTACAGATGTGAGTGCAACGAGGCGATAGTCATTTAGACAGGTCATACCATGGCGTTTTTTGGCACAGGGACTATGGTGGTCTGCTTGAAACACATAGGTATTACAGTCAGTCACTTGCCATCTGATCAGCGCATGCTCTGAGTACGCGTACTGGTAATCCGTCTGACCCTGCTGACTTGTGAACAGCTAGACGGCCTGGAATGCAAGTAATGTCCTCAGGCCATGTTTCTGGTATTACTGGAATTATTAGGTCGGTGGATGGTGATTGGTGGAGTTAATGAGCCAATTTGCAAGATGCACACTTTCAGAAAGCGTTTAATAGTCACAGACAGACCTGTAAACGTCCTTCTACCCCTCCTCTCTTCTTCCCCTCCTCTTTTCACTTCCTCCTCCAACCTGAAGTGTAGAACGACCTGGATATAACAGATAGCGTCCAGTTCTGCTGCTCTCATTCCTCCCCATTGTCTAGTCAACTGTCATGTTTCACTCTCCAGACCACACCTCTCCTCCATCAGTGGAAGGGTTGGACCTGTTGAGTCCCTACCTGTTCACACACAGAGGGTACAACTTTACCGTGGGGGAGACCGACCCCCAGTACATCGACTCCCTCCAGAGCTTTGAAATTCAAGAAACTGACATTTTCCTCGTCTCTTACCCCAAATCAGGTGAGTTTGTGTTTGTGTGTGTGTGGTAAAAATGATAAGAAAAACAAACGAGATTCACCAGCCTAAGCTTTTGCCACATATAATTATTTTTTTCGGTACGGACCGGTTACATGTACAGTAATAAATTAAACACCTCCCAAATTAAAATGTCATTTGTTACTGAGGTTTATATCTTGTAAAATGACAGGGGGAACTTGTTCATTTAAATTCCATATTTGTTTTTTTACTTAAATGTGGAACAAAATTGCATCATTCGAGTCACAAATGTGTTCCAAAGTTGATGGGTTTATTGATACCCTCGCCGCTCTCTGGAAGTCACCCTATGAGTTTCCTCTCAGCATGTGACATAGTTGGTAAGGGCATAGTTGGTAAAGACATAGTTGGTAAGGGCAAGGGGCTGGTTTGGGATTCACCGATCGACTAGTGAAAGTCCTCACACCCTTTTCAGAGTTGTCACATTTTGCTCAAATAAATTAAAATCTAACAATGGATTAACTGGGATTCCCCCCCACTGATCTACTCAACCTGCTCAACACTTTCTAAGTAAAATAATACAATTATAGAATTTTACAAAAATTAGATAGTGGTTATTTAATGTTGTTTTACCCTGACTGCACTACTAATGTCCCATTTGGGACAATAAAGGTGTGTGTATAATAAATCTAACTTTATTTTCCATAAAAGGACATTTGTCTTGGAAGTTAAAGGGCTGCAGCTTCCACGTCAATTATTACATAATACTATATAAACCCCACAATAGAATTAGTATTGCAATAACTTTCCTCTGTGTGTGTGTGCGTGTGCACGTGTGCGCGCGTGTGTGTGCGCTTGCGCGTTCACCCACGTATGTGTGTGTGTGTGTGTGTGTGTGTGTGTGTGTGTGTGTGCGCGAGCGTTCACCCACGTGTGTGTGTGTGTGTGTGTGTGTGTGTGTGTGTGTAGGTACGATATGGACCCAGCAGATCCTGGTCCAGGTGGTGGAGGCGGCCTACCCTGAGAGTAGTGGCACCGACCAGAGCTCCACCAACCTGGAGAAGATGCCCTGGCTAGAGTACCCAGACACCCACCCCGAGCGCCCGCGCCCCGCACCTAGACTTTTCATCTCCCACCTGCCCCCAAACCTGCTGCCTGCCAGCCTGAACACCAAGAGACCCAAGGTACAACCACCAAGCCCAGACATAGAATTACTAGAACAAGGGTAAAGCCCGCCCACCAAAGGGGGGTTGGGATAAAGGAAATAAGACGACTTCCCAATATATCTGTGACAAATTACAATGAAGTAATCTTCTTCTTCTCCTCCCCTTCCTCTTCTTCCTTTGTGGTGTTCAGATTGTGTACGTGATGAGAAACCCGAAGGACAACATGGTGTCCTACTACCACTTCTGTCACGTGTGGAGCAAGCTGGAGACACCCAGCAGCTTCCAGGATTTCTTTGACCAGTACCTGACAGGGAAAAGTAAGTTATTGTGACATATTTTACTTATATGTCATTACAACAACGTTTTAATTATATTGTTAGGTTCTTATTAACAAACAGTAATAACCCTTCACCTCCCTACTTGAGATATTATAATGTAACAGTGACATGTTTGAACAAACCGAAACATTCTAAACTCCTCCTTGTCTCTCTCAGTAACTTTCCATACACAGTCCCTTGTTTGTCCTCCACTGACACGAAGACATACAGTTACTATATATGTAATCAATATGGTCTTATATAATGACAGGAATAAGTCGATTTCAAATTGCCACCCAACAGTCCCCTCTTGTTTGAATAGTAACTCCATACTGTTCAACATTACGTTAACTGTGAAATTGCTTAGAAATAAAACAGAAAAGAGAACATTATTAGTATAAAAAGATTCATATTTTCACACTTGATTAATATGTACATGCCTCCGAGGCTTATGGCCTCTGTGTATATATTGTACTTAGTCTACAATGAAGGCTTAAGGCCCTCTTATCATAGTTATAACCACACCAATCACCCCCCTATCTTTCATTGTTCCTATTGATAAATTATCCAACCCAAATTTAGAATGACAGTCCCTAGTGCTTCACTTAGTCTATCACTCGAATTTAAGACCATCACCTTAGCACAAACCGACAATGGCAGAATGTAAATTTACAGAAAGGGAGAAATATATATATACAGTATGTACTAATAATGTTAACATAAAGTATATTAATCTTATATTTCTAGCATTAACTTTTCTCAGTACAGCCCCCGTTTGTCCCTGTCTTACACTTTCATGAGTGGCATGTTAATGCCAGATCGGTATCTCAATGCTATACATTTACCAGTATGCAGACCCCCACAATTAATCTGATACCCCAAATAAACTATATTCAACATGTGTTGAGCGTTTGTAAATTCCTCAGTTATTCTGCGCTCTAGCACACTCAGACAAGAAATCTACTCCGCTCTGAAATCGGAGTAGATAGCCAGAGCGAATTTACGAACGCACCCGAATAGGCACGGTGGCATTCCTCTTGCCAGTGAGTCTAAATATTTACTCCAATATTTACTCCAATATTACTCCAATATGCTCTCCCTGCACTACAGGTGATGTTCCGCCCAAACACTATGTGCAATGGGCTCTCCAACCCTGTTCCTGTAGCTACCCGGGGCTTCATTTGGGAAACCAAGAGAAATCTGTTCAGGAACGTCGATAGTAACTTGTTTTCGCAGTGAAACATATTTCACTAAACAGTTGGCAACCCCTCTGGGCACTCCAGAAATGAATAAAGCAGAGAGAGGAGGAAATGGAAATGCATGGTGGTGAGATATAATGTATAGCTAAATGGCCTAGGACTGTACGTTCTCTCCCAGACCTGTGGATAGACATTTTGGAGTGGAGTATAAGGTTAAACATACAAACCAGTATGTATAATAATTACAATCCACACTCAAAGGCGGCTACTCAAATTTGTTTTATTTTGGATTATAGGCAATTATGTACCATACATCTTAAATCAACAGCCCTAGGGTGAACCCTTCTGCCGCCCCTCACAGAGTTTTCTTCTCACTTCGCCAAATTCCTTGCTCCTCCCTAGTTCAATAGCTGCCTGCCTATTCACAGACTTTCCCTTCCCCTCCCTTCTTTATCTATTATAGAATAACAATGACATGTTTGAACAGACAGAACTAACAATGACATGTTTGAACAGACACAAACTCCTCCTTGTCTCTCTCAGTAACTTTCCATGCACAGTTCCTTGTTCACCATCCACTGACACCCTGAACACATACAGTTATCATACATGTAGCGTAATCAACACGTTCTTATACAGTGACAGGAATAAGTAGATTTCAAATTGGAACCCAACAAAACATGTCACATTGCAGTACCTGACAGGGAAAAGTAAGGTGGAAACTTGTTGCAGNTTTTTTCTGCTAAGGGGACTGGACAACTTCACTGCATCAAAGGGACGATGGACGGGGCCATGTACTGTCAAATCTTGGGTGAGAACCTCAGCCAGGGCATTGAAAATGGGTCGTGGATGGGTATTCCAGCATGACAAATACCCAAAACACACGGCCAAGGTAACAAAGGAGTGGCTCAAGAAGAAGCACATTAAGGTCCTGGAGTGGCCTAGCCAGTCTCCAGACCTTAATCCCATAGAAAATATGTGGAGGGAGCTGAAGGTTCGAGTCCAAACGTCAGCCTCGAAACCTTAATGACTTGGAGAAGATCTGCAAAGAGGAGTGGGACAAAATCCCTCCTGAGATGTGTGCTAACCTGGTGGCCAACTGCAAGAAACATCTGACCTCTGTGATTGCCAACAAAGGTTTTGCCTCCAAGTACTGAGTCATGTTTTGCAGAGGGGTCAAATACTTATTTCCCTCATTAAAATGCAAATCAATTTATAACATTTTTCACATGCGTTTTTCTGGATTTCTTTGTTGTTATTCTGTCTCTCACTGTTCAAATAAACCTACCATTAAAATTATAGACTGATCATTTCTTTGTCAGTGGGCAAATGTACAAAATCAGCAGGGGATCAAATACTTTTTTTCCTCACTGTATGTGCATATATATGTGTGTGTGTGTAGGTACGATATGGACCCAGCAGATTCTTGTCCAGGTGGTGGAGGCGGCCTACCCTGAGAGTAGTGGCACCGACCAGAGCTCCACCAACCTGGAGAAGATGCCCTGGCTAGAGTACCCAGACACCCACCCCGAGCACCCGCGCCCAGCACCCAGACTTTTCATCTCCCACCTGCCCCCAAACCTGCTGCCCGCCAGCCTGAACACCAAGAGACCCAAGGTACAACCACCAAGCCCAGACATAGAATTACTAGAACACGTGTAAAGCCCGCCCACCATAGGGGGGTTGGGATAAAGGAAGTAATCTTCTCCTTCTCCTCCCCTTCCTCTTCTTCCTTTGTGGTGTTCAGATTGTGTACGTGATGAGAAACCCGAAGGACAACATGGTGTCCTGCTACCACGTCACATGTGGAGCAAGCTGGAGACACCCAGCAGTTTCCAGGATTTCTTTGACCAGTACCTGACAGGGAAAAGTAAGTTATTGTGAGATATTTTCCTTATATGTCATTACGACAACTTTTTAATTATATTGTTAGGTTCTTATTAACAAACAGTAATAACCCTTCGCCTCCCTATTTGAGATACTACAATGTAACAGTGACATGTTTGAACAAACAGAAATGTTCTAAACTCCTCCTTGTCTCTCTCAGTAACTTTCCATACACAGTCCCTTGTTCGCCCTCCACTGACACGAAGACATACAGTTATTATACATGTAATCAATATGGTCTTATGTAGTGACAGGAATAAGTTGATTTCAAATTGGCACCCAACAGTCCCCTCTTGTTTGAATAGTGACTCCATACTGTTCAACATTACATAAACTGTGAAATTGCTGAGAAATAAAACAGAAAAGAGAACATGATTAGTATAAAAAGAAAACATGATTAATATCTTCACGACCTCCGAGGCCTATGGCCTCTGTGTATATATTGTACTTAGTCTACACCGAAGGCTTAAGGCCCTCTTATCATCGTTATAACCACACCAATCACCCCCCTTTTCTTTCATTGTTCCTCCTATATGCAACCGATAATTACATTTCAGTTGGAGATTTTCACTTTCTCTTCCTCTTTCGGGTTCCTAAGAGAGTGATAGTAGCAAAGAAAACTCGGAAAGAGAGAGAGAATTAGCTCAACTTGAAGTTAAACAACATGACGATTCCCACTCTCCCTTATCGTGACTTTCCGCTGGGATCCATAACAATGAAGGCTCTATACACCTCCTCATGAGTGTACCCAGCCTTCCCCGCTCAGGCTGCATGTTTACTGGTGTTCCCACTCCATGTCATCCTCAGTTCTCAATGGATTCTTACAAATGATTCATTACTTTTAAAAACTACCTGCAGGATGAGTCGTGCACCCTCCCTTTGTGCTCTCCTCACAGTTGAGGGGCAGCACTCTGTCTCTCCTTACAGCCTTTCCGAAAGATAATTAGAACTATTGATAAATTATCAAACCCAAATTTAACATGACAGTCCCTAGTGCTTCACTTAGTCTATCACTCGAATTTAAGACCATCACCTTATCACAAACCGACAATGGCACATTTACAGAAAGGGAGAAATATATACAGTATGTACTACTAATGTTAACATAAAGTATATTAATCTTATATTTCTAGCATTAACTTTTCTCAGTACAGCCCCCGTTTGTCCCTGTCTTACACTTTCATGAGTGGCATGTTAATGCCAGATCGGTATCCCAATGCTATACATTTCCCAGTATGCAGACCCCCACAATTAACCTTCTTTAATGATGCCAGGTAGGCTACTTCGATTTCATAGCAGAGCTGTACTTACTTAATATGAGCAGCTGAAATAAGAACA
Organism: Hucho hucho; assembly: GCA_003317085.1. Lineage (NCBI taxonomy): Eukaryota > Metazoa > Chordata > Actinopteri > Salmoniformes > Salmonidae > Hucho > Hucho hucho. The sequence goes on from QNTS01010018.1 coordinate 27,166, forward strand.
CTTATTTCACTCCAAGCATCAACCACTATTCTCGCTGCACTACAAGTGATGTTCCGCCCAAACTCTATATGCAATGGGCTCTTCAACCCTGTTCCTGCAGCTACCCAAGGCTTCATTTGGGAAACCAAGTGAAATCGGTTCAGGAACGTCGATAGTAACTTGTTTTCGCAGTGAAACATATTTCACTAAACAGTTGACAACCACTCTGGGCACTCCAGAAAGGAATAAAGCAGAGAGAGGAGGAAATGGAAATGCATGATGGTGAGATATAATGTATAGCTAAATGGCCTAGGACTATACGTTCTCTCCCAGACCTGTGGATAGACATTTTGGAGTGGAGCATAAGGTTAAACATACAAACAGAGGTTTCTTCTCACTTCATCTGTTGACTTGACCTTGAACCAAATTCTTCACTCCTCCCTAGTTCCATAGCTGCTTACCTATTCAGACTTTCCCTTTTCCTCCCTTCTTTATCTATTATATAATAACAATGACATGTTTGAACAGACAGAACTAACAATTACATGTTTGAACAGACACAGACTCCTCCTTGTCTCTCTCAGTAACTTTCCATGCACACTGACACCCTGAACACATACAGTTATCATACATGTAGTGTAATCAATATAGTGACAGGAATAAGTAGATTTCAAATTGGAACCCATCAAAACATGTCACATAGCAGTACCTGACAGGGAAAAGTAAGGTGGAAACTTGTTGCAGTACTGTGTGCTGTAAACCTGACAGGGAAAAGTAAGGTGGAAACGTGTTGCAGTACAGTGTGCTGTAAACCTGACAGGGAAAAGTAAGGTGGAAACTTGTTGCAGTACTGTGTGCTGTAAACCTGACAGGGAAAAGTAAGGTGGGAACTTGTTGCAGTACTGTGTGCTGTAAACCTGACAGGGAAAAGTAAGGTGGAAACGTGTTGCAGTACTGTGTGCTGTAAACCTGACAGGGAAAAGTAAGGTGGAAACGTGTTGCAGCACTGTGTGCTGTAAACCTGACAGGGAAAAGTAAGGTGGAAACTTGTTGCAGTACAGTGTGCTGTAAACCTGACAGGGAAAAGTAAGGTGGAAACTTGTTGCAGTACTGTGTGCTGCAAAGTGTACAGTGTAACATCAACTGCTCCTTACTCTGTAAACTTTTGTAACTTTTACATAGTTGATATGTGCATAAACAAGAATATGTTTTGTACGCATGATCTCTTTTTGTATATTTTTTTGGGGGGATAAAAGTCAGCCACTGTTAAAGATGTTTTAAGTCCTATCAAATAGCGTGTGTGTCTGTGTGTTGTTGATAGTGGTGGGTGGATCGTGGTTTGATCACATCCGTGAGTGGCACACCAAGAGAGAGCAGTATGACATTCTGTTTGTCAAGTACAAGGACATGATCAAGGTACAGTAAAGGATTTTTTCTGCATGTCAAATGGAATCCAGGGCCCTCTTGTCAACAGTAGTGCACTAAGTAGGGAAAAGGGATATTTGGGAAGCAGACTCAAGCAGTCTGTCTGCTTCCTTGTCGGTCTGTTTCTCTCTCTCTCTCTCTCTCTCTCTCTCTCTCTCTCTCTCTCTCTCTCTCTCTCTCTCTATCGCAGAGAAACACTTTTATGCTGTATGACATACAGGGCAACTACCTAATGTCTGCCCCTCTCTCTCTCTCTTCACCCCTCCCTCTCCCCCTCTCTTTCTCTCTCTCCCTCCCCTCTCTCTCAGGACCTGAGGTCAGTGGTGGTGGATATCTGTGATTTCCTTGGGAAGGACCTGAACCCCCTCGGCCATTGACCGCATTGTTGAGAAGGCCAGGTTGGAACCTGTTGTTTATGTGCTCTACCCTGTCTTTTGGACTGAATATTGTGTATGCTGCAAAATGAACAGCCTCAATGAGGGCAAATCTGATATGATTTGTCTGATTATTCATGATTGATTGATTGATTGATTGAGTGTTTGACAGCTTCAAGAACATGAAAAAGGATCCAAAAGCGAACTATGAGTTTCTTCCCAAAGACGTGCTCGTTCTGGAGAAAGGACACTTCCTACGGAAAGGTACACACACACACGCACGCACACACACATGAGCAAACACACATACGCACACACACATGAGAAAACACACATATACATACATACACACACAAATAGTTACAGTAGGAGTGCTGATAAAGGATCAGTTTTCCCTTTTAGATCATAATTGATAAGAAGATATGGACAGGTGGGCCCTGATCCTAGATCAGCACCCCTACTGTGAGAAACTTTATAAATACGCTCCCTGATCCTAGATCAGCACCCCTACTGTGAGAAACTTTGTAAATACGCTCCCTGATCCTAGATCAGCACTCCTACTGTGAGAAACTTTATAAATACGCTCCCTGATCCTAGATCAGCACTCCTACTTTGAGAGGATTTATAAATACGGGGCCTGATCCTAGATCAGCACTCCTACTGTGAGAAACTTTATAAATACAGGCCCTGATCCTAGATCAGCACTCCTACTTTGAGAGGATTTATAAATACGGGGCCTGATCCTAGATCAGCACTCCTACTGTGAGAAACTTTATAAATACAGGCCCTGATCCTAGATCAGCACTTGTTTTGTATTGCTTTTAGATTTATAACTTTATAATTTAATAGAACTTCATAATTTAATAAAGTTTAATAAAATTGTATAATTTAATCAAGTTTAACAGAACTGTATAATTGAATAGAACTGTGTAATTGAATAGAACTTAATAATTTAATATAATTTAATAGAACTGTATAATTTAATAGAACCTCATAATTTTATATAATTTAATAAAACTGTATAATTAAATAGAAATGTATAATTTAATAGAACCTTATAATTGAAGAGAACTGTTAAATTGAAAGAACAGTATAATTTAATAGAGTTGAATAGAACTGCAGAATTTAATAGAACTAAAGAATTTAATAGAGTTTAATAGAACTGTTGAATTGAATAGAACAGTAGAATTGAATAGTGTGGAATAGAACTATAGAATTGAATAGAACTGAATAGAACAGTATTGTTTAATATAGTTCAATAGAAGTGTAGAATTTAATAGAACTGTAGAATTTAATACAGTTGAATAGAACTGTTGAATTGAATAGTAGAATTGAATAGTGTGGAATAGAACTATAGAGTTGAATAGAACTGAATAGAACAGTATTATTTAATACTTTGAGTCAATATTCACATAATAATAAGGAATTCCCACAAATTGGGGTAAACAAAGATTTTTTCTCATTGACCCCCAGTGTAAAAGAGCCAACTTTGTAGTTGATTTTTAGTTATTCAGAAATAACAAAAATGCCGAACAACTGCTGTGTTGTTCAGTGTACGTGTAACCAGCTCAAAAATCTTAAGGAAATGGAGTCTGTGAGAAGAGCCCTGTGTCTTCAGGCAAGTATGAATAAGACTATGAACAAAATAAGAAAAATGACTGTTGCTTCTATGTACATTTGTAAATCTGGATCATAAAGTTACTGGTCCCCTCCCCCATGTCAATTACTTGGATTCATAATCAAGGGAACATAGTGATATCACCTTAACTCTCATTTTAATACACCAATGGTAACATATTCTCTTACCTAATTTAAATAAGTACCGCCTTGTAACCAACATCGGAGAAGGTGTATTTGCAGAGGGGCGTGGTTTATATAGCTCTACTTGTGTCAAAATGTGACTGTCGGGCAGGGGTTGGAACCAAAATGATTTTCCTACCTATCTTCTGAATCAAGCTTCTAACATCAGTACAGTAGCCTATGCTTCACGGGGGGGGGGGGCAGGTATCCTAAACACACACAGGTAAAGATTTTCAGCTTGCAGGCAGACACTGAAATATGTTTCTGAGTGACAGAGTGAGGGCTTTGCATAGGCACTTTGTTGCGATTTGTTGTGGGACAACTTAAAATAATCTTATTAACTGGTTCCCATGCTTTTAAAATAACGGTTCTGTTCTGGAACAGTATGGATCACTTCGTTCCAGATTCCCTTTCTGTTCCTTGAAAACATTATTGTTTTCGGTTCTGTTCCCTGAACCGGTTCCAACCCCTGCTGTAGGATGTCAGCAAATAAAATGTAAATTTACCCTATTCATCTATGGCAAAGACACTTATACACAGAGTACAAAACATTTTTTTTTTGTCATACTTGAGTATAAATCACTTCAAATTCCTTATATTAAACCAGACGGCACAAATATTTTGTTTTAATTGACGGATAGCCAGGGGCACACTCCAACACTTAGACAACATTTCCAAACAAAGCATTTGTGTTTAGTGAGTCTGCCAGATCAGAGGCAGTAGGGATGACCAGGGATGTTCTCTTGATAAGTGTGTGAATTGGACAATTTTCCAGTCAAAATGTAACGAGACTTTTGCGTGTCAAGGAAAGAGTAATGAGTAAAAAGTATTTTCTTTACGAATGTAGTGATATAAAAGTTGCCAAAAATAGAAATAGTAAAGTAATGTACAGATACCACAAAAAAACGACTTAAGTAGTACTTTCAAGTGTTTTTACTTAAGTACTTTACACCACTGGCCAAATGCCTTCACACCAGTACATTAGCATACTTTATATACACACACTTATCACATAGTATTCCACACATAAGGCCATGCAACCTGAGTGAGGTGCACATGTACAGTACATAAACAGATGCATGCACCATATATTTATGTGGTGGACACTTGATACGGTCACATGATATTGTTGTGATATGTCACGACCACACATATCAATATAAATTTTATATATCAACATTTTGCTAAGTGGATGGTCTCTACAGAAGGTGTAAACGGTACAGCCAATGGTTACTTGCATAGTAGCAATATCAGAAATAGATAGTGTCAATATAAAAAACATACAGTATGTACAAGAACAATATCAATATCAGTGATAGACGAGGTAGTTATATGCATTCAATCAGGGATGGCTGAGCAGCAGAATAAAAAAAATTGTAGCAGCAACGTATGTGTTAGGAGAGAGTCATGTGAATAGAGTCACTGCAGATAGTGCTGATGACTGGTCCGTCCAAACCACGCATGAACAAGGGAATCTATATTCGGCGTGCCTGTTTCTGTCCTGCCCTTGACTTCGGTGCAGGGCATGTGATGCCCATAGCCTCTTCGTCGCAAAACTCCCTCATCTTGTCAAAAAGATTGTTTGTCCAGCTGTGTCCAGTCCAGGTGGTGCAGTACAGGTAGACCATCTATGAGAGGAAGGATGTCGGCGTTGTGCAGCAGCTGAAACGTGGTCCCGACAGTCCGAACGCTCCTTGGCGACAACACCAGCCTCCAGAGCATCGAAGCTGTAAAACAGGGAATAACAACAAAAAATCTAAAGACATTACAACCCTGCACAACATCAATTCACCACCCAAGTTTAAATGAGAATAACCTCATACAATTAAAATTATTTTTTAGCTGAAGTGCTGGTACTGCTTGATCTGTGGCAGCGGCCTGAAGTACGGAGTCCGGTGTTGTTGCCAGCCATAACTTTCCACCAGCACCGTACCATCCTCCAGTCCAATCAGCTGTGGGATGTTGACCCCTGTCACAGACTCGCATTAAGCATCTCCAATCCAAAATTAAATCTAGAATCAGCTTCCTATTTCGCAACAAAGCATCCTTCACTCATGCTGCCAAACATACCCTCATAAAAGTGACCATTCTACCGATCCTTGACTTCGGCGATGTCATTTACAAAATAGCCTCCAACACTCTACTCAGCAAATTGGATGCAGTCTATCACAGTGGCATCCGATTTGTCACAATTTTGTCACAATGTCGAATTAACAATGGTTTAATAATCCAATAGGAGCGGGCAATAGAGAGGTCAAGGCAGGCAGGGGTCAGTAAACCAGAGGTGGGGCAAAGGTACCGGACGGCAGGCAGGCTCAGGGTTAGGGTAGGCAGAGGTCAAAAATCCAGAGGTGGGGCAAAGGTGCAGGCAGGCTCAGGGTCAGGTGGAGTGGTCAGGCAGGCAGGCTCAGAGTCAGGACAGGCAAGGGTCAAAACCAGGAGGGTGAGAAAAAGTGAGACTGGGAAAAGCATTAGCTGAGACCAAAACCCGCTGGTTGAAGTGACAAACAGACAAACAGAGAACACAGGTATACATTTACAGGGGATAATGGGGAAGATGAGCGACACCTGGAGGGGGGTGGAAACAATCACAAAGACAGGTGAAACAAATCAGGGGGTGACACTACCGGTCAAAGGTTTTAGAACACCTACTCATTCAAGGGTTTTTCTTTATTTTTACTATTTTCTACATTGTAGAATAATAATGAAGACATCAAAACTATGAAATAACAGATATGGAATCATGTAGTAACCAAAAAAGTGTTTAACAAATCAAAATATATGTTATATTATGGTGTGGGTGTGCTTTGCTGGTGACACTGCCTGTGATTTATTTAGAATTCGAGGCACACTTAACCAGCATGGCTACCACAGCATTCTGCAGCGATACACCATCCCATCTGGTTTGGGCTTAGTGGGACTATCATTTGTTTTTCGACAGGCCAATGACCCAACACACCTCCAGGCTGTGTAAGGACTATTTTACCAAGAACGAAAGTGATGGAGTGCTGCATCAGATGACCTGGCCTCCACAATCCCCCGACCTCAACCATGGTTTGGGATGAGTCGGACCGCAGAGGGAAGGAAAAGCAGCCAACAAGTGCTCAGCATATGTGAGAACTCCTTCAAGACTGTTGGAAAATATTCCAGTTGAAGCTGGTTGAGAGAATGCCAAGAGTGTGCAAAGCTGTCATCAAGGCAAAGGGTGAGTATTTGAAGAATCTCAAATATAAAATATATTTTGATTTGTTTAACACTTTTTTGGTTAATACATGATTCCATATGTGTTATTTCGTAGTTTTGATGTCTTCACTATTATTCTACAATGTAGAAAATAGTCAAAATAAAGAAAAACCCTTGAATGAGTAGGTGTCCTAAAACTTTTGACCGGTAGTGTATATGTGACCAATAACATTTTCTTTGATTCATTTTTTTTTTTTTTAAATCAAGGGACTTAAAATATTTTGTCTTGCCCATTCCCCTCTGCATGGAACACATACACAATCCATGTCTCAATGGTCTCAAGGCTTAAAACCTGTCTCTTTCCCTTCATCTACACTGATTGAAATGGATTTAACAGATGACATCAGTAAGGGCTCATAGCTGTCACCTGGATTCCTCTGGTCAGTTTATGTCATGGAAAGAGCAGGTGTTCCTAATGTTTTGTATACTCAGTGGGTTCCCCTTTCATCTGTGTCTGGTGTTAGCCAGTTAATGGCTAGCTAGGTCTTCAACCAGCATGGAACAAAAAGAGGTGAAGAGTCATTCAAAACTCTGACGCCCTTTTCAAGTCCACACATCCGTCAGTGCTGCTGTGAACTGCATCACAAGAGACATGCCAAACGGGAGATGTATATCATTGATGCAATTTCAATTGTTTGAGTTGCTTCATGTATCACCAAATTGGCTTTAGAAGATTTTACTGCAACACTGATCACTGCATCCAAGTTGCTTTACATAGGCATTTCAAAGAGCTGTCAGTCAAGGCATTTGAAAGAAAATTGTGTTTGAAAAGGGTCAGGTTTTTGCTGTGAGCCAATGGGATAACCAAGAGTTATTGTCCCCCAAGGCGGGCGGGGCCGTAACATTCTATTCAATACCAACTGAGTCTATAGAGTTAAATAGAACTGTAGAATTGAATAGAACTGTAGAATATAATTGAGTTGAATAGGACAAACATCATCTGTACAGTAGCCTATAGTTTAATAAATCAAATCAAATTTTATTTGTCACATACACATGGTTAGCTGATGTTAATGTGAGTGTAGCGAAATGCTTGTGCTTCTAGTTCCGACCATGCAGTAGTATCTAACAAGTAATCTAACAATTTCACAACTGCCTTATACACACACAAGTGTAAAGGAATGAATACGAGTATTTACAGTGAGGGAAAAAAGTATTTGATCCCCTGCTGATTTTGTACATTTGCCCACTGACAAAGAAATGATCAGTCTATAATTTTAATGGTAGGTTTATTTGAACAGTGAGACAGAATAACAACAAAAAGAATCCATAAAAACGCATGTGAAAAATTTTATAAATTGATTTGCATTTTAATGAGGGAAATAAGTATTTGACCCCTCTGCAAAACATGACTTAGTACTTGGTGGCAAAACCCTTGTTGGCAATCACAGAGGTCAGACGTTTCTTGTAGTTGGCCACCAGGTTTGCACACATCTCAGGAGGGCTTTTGTCCCACTCCTCTTTGCAGATCTTCTCCAAGTCATTAAGGTTTCGAGGCTGACGTTTGGCAACTCGAACCTTCAGCTTCCTCCACAGATTTTTTATGGGATTAAGGTCTGGAGACTGGCTAGGCCACTCCAGGACCTTAATGTGCTTCTTCTTGAGCCACTCCTCTGTTGCCTTGGCTGTGTGTTTTGGGTCATTGTCATGCTGGAATACCCATCCACGACCCATTTTCAATGCCCTGGCTGAGGGAAGGAGGTTCTCACCCAAGATTTGACGGTACATGGCCCCGTCCATCGTCCCATTGATGCGGGGAAGTTGTCCTGTCCCCTTAGCAGAAAAACCCCCAAAGCATAATGTTTCCACCTCCATGTTTGACGGTGGGGATGGTGTTCTTGGGGTCATAGGCATGCTTCCTCCTCCTTCAAACACGCCGAGTTGAGTTGATGCCAAAGAGCTCCATTTTGGTCTCATCTGACCACAACACTTTCACCCAGTTGTTATCTGAATCATTCAGATGTTCATTGGCAAACTTCAGACGGGCATGTATATGTGCTTTCTTGAGCAGGGGGACCTTGCGGGCGCTGCAGGATTTCAGTCCTTCATCGCGTAGTGTGTTACCAATTGTTTTCTTGGTGACTATGGTCCCAACTGCCTTGAGATCATTGACAAGATCCTCCCGTGTAGTTCTGGGCTGATTCCTCACCGTTCTCATGATCACTGCAACTCCACGAGGTGAGATCTTGCATGGAGCCCCAGGCCGAGGGAGATTGACAGTTCTT
>QNTS01010022.1:11067-29376 GCA_003317085.1 Hucho hucho
GATGGTTGATGGTGGATGGGGATGCTGGATGCTGGATGCTGGATGCTGGATTCTGGATGCTGGATGGTGGATGGTGGATGGGGATGGTGGATGGGGATGGGGATGTTGGATGGGGATGGTGGATCGTAGATGGTGATGGTGTTTAGTAAACTCATTGGCAAATCTTGCCCCCTCCCCAACTGATAGTGATACCCAACTTCCCTTATGGCTCAGCTCAGGTGCCTACATACACCAACGACATACATAAAGTACACACAAACACAAACACACACACACACACACACACACACACACACACACACACACACACACAGAAGTAAATTAATGTTTTTATGCAATAAATACTGCCTAAATACATCACATCGATTCGTTCCTCTAATCAAACCGAATCGCTTTGAATCATTTTAAACTCAAACGTTTCGTTCCTGTAATGTATCGGAGCCCATGTTTATAGATACGTATCGAATCGTCTTGAAAGGGAAAGATGCACATCCCTAATTATAACACATATGTTATAATTAGGGATGTGTGTTGCTTGACATGTTGCTTGACATTATGAGGCATTACTGAAGCTCATACATGCTTATCACATGTTTTAAAGGGTTATAGCTGTGGGATTTAAGTAAAGATTCAAGACATATTTTTCTTTTTACTATTACATTTATTGTTTATAATTTTGTGTTTTACTGTTCAAAGTTCAAACCTCAAGCAAAGTTCTTAAGATGTACAGTTCTGTCAGATTTAGACATTGTCTGACATTCCACTATCACGGTGTCCATCCTTGACATTTCTGAGCTAGATGTATGAGTGAGTGATGGCTCTTGTTTCAGAGTATGATATGTGTGTGACAGGTAATGTGTGTCTCTATCCTTTCTACTGTAATGGGGTGTCTCTGGCTCTCTGAGGTCACATGAGGTCTGATTGAAATGTCAGCACACTGTGTGTGGCCAATTCATATTTACTGATTAATTACTGGAATATTTAATTGATCTGATTTATTTGATACATTTGATTATCCTACCCAAATGAATCTAAGAGGAGCACCATTAAGGAATTGGATACAAAGAAATCCTTGAATTAGTTATCATTATCAGCGGTTATCATACCATTAATTGCATATCAAAAATATAATTAACAGTTAATTTGACTATGTTCTCATTCTGAACAGTCGAGAACCTCTGAAACTGCAAGAACTCAATAGCACACAAATGAACTCAATGCCACAAATAAATCATTCAAGGTTTTATTTACTAGACTAAATAAGTTAGAAAAGTAGGTAGTAAAAGACACAATGTAAAACAGGGTACAATGGGGTAAAACACAGTTATTGAGGTGAGAGTCTCCACAGGATAATATAAATTAACTTCTGTACTCAACTCAGGCAAATACACAACCCATTCACAGGACTTTTGAGAATGATATAATTGCATTAATTGAAAAAGAAAATGGGAGAGGACTACGCCGACATAGGCTTTCGCAACTATGAAACTCTAGAGCTCCCCAACCAGGAATAAACATGAACTAGGCTAGCGCTTAGCATCTGATGTGGACAGTGACGAGACAGTGTTGATCACGGATTTGTAAATTAGACCTGCCGTCTTACAATACTCAATGACTTCCACCACTTTACACACACAACACCACTTTCAGAGGAAATTAAGAATGCAATGGGGTAATTTATTTGTACATCTAAGTTGTCTGCCCAGCTGGATTCCGATCAGCATGGGACAAAGCCGGGATGGATCCGAAAAAGGCGCGTTGTCCAAGTCTCTCTGTCCCCCCTGACTTTTCAGTCCATGAAAGTAAAGTCTATAAAAACTATTCTTCCTCTGATCCCAGCCGGGATGTATTGCGGACTAAGTCAGTTAGTCTCAAATGAAAAAAGCGGGTTCCTGCAGGACCACATCTGGGATGATTGCTTCGGTCTTAGTAGGAAAGGTCTTCGTCGATCGGTGTTTAGCTTCAAAGAATATATCGACCACTCTGTTCAATTTATCTGACGTCTGTTAGCAAGTCCTGTAATTTATAGGGATACTCACAGGGATACTCATATAGCCGATTAGACAGGACAGGGCATCAAAGGACCACCCTGTTGATTCTGAAAATGCAGCAAATCCCTGTCCATTATGATGAACCTGAGATTTCCTCATAAGTGTCTACAACATGTTACCATTGTACAGAAAACAGTTCAACAGTCCCTAGGATTAAATAAGTTGCCAGTAGGTTGTAAATATGCCTTGGGTGAAATACCACATTCCATGTTACAGCAAATACACACATTATACCCCTTTTAATGACATAGGAGAATCAGAAGAGAAATATTTCAGTATGCTTCAAGTTATATCAACATGTCATGAGTCCTTCAGATTAATACAGTGTTCAGAAAACATGTTTAAATGCCCTTTCTCTTTCGGCGCCACCCTCCATTGTAACAAAGAGTAAAACGTTTCTGACTTCCCACATTCCTGGCGCCAGAAGTCTATCTGGCGATCCCCAATAACACATGTGGCTCGTAAAGATGTCTCTTGATTTATAGAAAGGGTCTGTTCTTTTGTCTCCTGACCTCCCTCAGGACCAGTCATAGTCATAAAAGGATAAAGAGAGAGCAGGTTAGTCATTCCATTGATGCGGCACAGGGAATATCTGTTCTCCACCACCCCCAACCGAGGGGCCTTTGTCAGCAACCAACTGTAAATATTGGCCTCACTCGTGGGCTATCGTTACAACACCTGTCACCTGTCACCTGTCACATATTCAAAAGGGACACTGGAAGGACACACACACACACACATGCACAGAAACACAGTGCCACAAACACACTCAACAGGGACTCTAGATGGGATTATGAAAAAACTGTCACAGAATACACACATGCAAATGCACACAAATGCACAAATACGCACACACACACACACATTTGACAAGGACATTGTTGACGCACAATAACAAAAATGGCCACCAAAAAAGACCACAAGAACAGTGCAGAGGGAGTTGAAATGCAACGTTAAAAGGTTGTTCATGACTGGCACAGTGATTGGCACTGATAGTAGAGTTAGACAGATGATGTGTTCACATCCTGAGTTGAATGGAGTTGCTTCACTTTGACACTTGTCAGAGAAACCCATTCAACCCCTCCCCATGCAACACTGATAGTACAAGAAATAAGGGTTGTTGTTGTACTGACAGCCTTGCTTGCAACTTCCTATACCATCCCAAAGCCTGGACTTACAATATACTGTATATCAGGACAAAAAATAATAATTACATAAGTATTCACACCCCTGAGACAATTCTTTGTAAAAGCACCATTGGCAGTGATTATAGCTGTGAGTCTTTCTGGGTAAGTCTCTAAGAGCTTTCTACACCTGGATTGTGAAACATGTGTTCTTTTGTTTTAGGTTATTGTCCTGAAGATCTGGTGCAACCAATTACCTTCAGAAGTCACATCATTACTTAAATAAAGTCCACCTGTGTGTAATTTAACTTCTTAGGCAGAAGCGCACGAGGTGACCGTTTTAGTAAAATGCCTCCCATTCAGGCCCAGAAAATAGGATATGCATATATTTAGTACCATTGGATAGGAAACACTGAATTTTCCAAAACTGTTAACCATTTGTCTGTGAGTGAAACAGAACGCATATGGCAGGCAAAACCCAGAGGAATTTCTGTCCTGGAAAAAGTGATTTTGACACATTGCTCATTTGGGAACCCCTCCCTAATGAAAATGACCATATAAGGGCATATGAATGCAGTACACGTCGCTTCCTTATGATGTCAACAGTCTCGAGACAGTGTATTTCTTCCATTTTGGATGAATTAGACCAGAGAAAAAGACCAAACAAGTGAGTCCCCCCTTGATGACAACAGTACCCAGGGCGCGCGCCCGAGAAGTCGCACAGTGTCTTTTTTACCGTCGTTATCGATCAGTTTATATTCCGGTTGATTTATAGTAGTAAATATACGTAAAAGTGTTCCTAAGGATACATTTAAAACTATGTTTGATTGTTCTTGGACAAGTTTATAGGTATAAGATGAACGAGTTCGCGCCACGTTTCAATGGACTAGTGGAGGCTGTCGTTTCTGATTATAACGCGCGAACCAAATGGAGATTTATGGATAAAATACGTTACTTTTTCTAACAAAAGAACCATGGATTGTCTTCGTTGGACACTTAGGATGACCTCAGCAGAAGTTCTTCAACAGGTAATTGATTTGTTTTCGCTGTGAAATGTGTTATGTGTGTGCCATGATGGCTAATCGATACATGGCTATGGGAAAAATATGTGAGGTGCTACNCGTCGTTATCGATCAGTTTATATTCCGGTTGATTTATAATAGTAAATATACGTAAAAGTGTTCCTAAGGATACATTTAAAACTATGTTTGATTGTTCTTGGACAAGTTTATAGGTATAAGATGAACGAGTTCGCGCCACGTTTCAATGGACTAGTGGAGGCTGTCGTTTCTGATTATAACGCGCGAACCAAATGGAGATTTATGGATAAAATACGTTACTTTTTCTAACAAAAGAACCATGGATTGTCTTCGTTGGACACTTAGGATGACCTCAGCAGAAGTTCTTCAACAGGTAATTGATTTGTTTTCGCTGTGAAATGTGTTATGTGTGTGCCATGATGGCTAATCGATTCATGGCTATTGGAAAATATGTGAGGTGCTACCCTCAAACAATCAAATGTGCTGCTTTCGCCGTAAAGCCTTTTTGAAATCTGACAACGCTGTGATATTGCCAAGAAACAGAGCTTTTGATGAGTATGGAACACTTGTATATTGGTGGATGTTTAATAATTCAACTTTGGGATTTTGAATTTGGCGCTTTACATTTTACCTGGTAGTGTCGGGAGTGGGGCGCTAGCGACCCACTGGTCCTTGAGAAGTTAAAGAAAAAAATACGCAAACACGTTTGGTGTTCGCCAAAAGGAATGTGGGAGACTCCCCAAACATGTGGAAGAAGGTACTCTGGTCAAATGTAGGTTTTTGGCCATCAAGGAAAATGCTAAGTCTTGCGCAAACCCAACACCTCTCATCACCCCGAGAACACCATCACGTTTTTCATCGGCAGGGACTTTGAAACTGGTCAGAATTGAAGGAATGATGGATGGCACAAAATACAGGGAAATTCTTGAGGGAAACCTGTTTCAGTCTTCCAGAGATTTGAGACTGGGACGGAGATTCACCTTCCAGCAAGACAATGACCCTAAGCATGCTGCTAAAGCAACACTTGAGTGGTTTAACTTCTTACGGAGTGGTGGGGCGCATTACCCCTGGATTTTGAATTTGGCAAGGCGCCAAATTCAAAATCCAAAAGTTGAATTATTAAACATGCACCAATATACAAGTGTTTCATAGTCATCAAAAGCTCTGCTTCTTGGCAATATCACATCGTTGTCAGATTCCAAAAAGGCTTTACGGCGAAAGCACCACATTTAATTGTTTGAGGGTAGCACCTAACATATTTTTGCCATTACCATAATTTCATAAGCCTCCACGGTTCACACATAACACATTTCACAGCGAAAACAAATCAATTACCTTTTGAAGAACTTCTGCTGAGGGCTTCATAAGTGTCCAACGAAGACAATCCATGGTTCTTTTGTTAGAAAAAGTAATGTATTATATCCATAAATCTCAGTTTGGTTGGCGCGTTATAATCAGAAAAAACAGCGTCGACTCCTCCATTGAAACGTGAAGAGAACTCGTTCAACCTATACCTATAAACTTGTCCAAGAACAATCAAACATCATTGTAAATGTTTCCTTAGGAACACTTTAATGTATAAATAGCATAATATTTCAACCGGAATATAAACTGGGCGATAAGAAAGGAAAAAACCACAGTGCGCGCAAGCCATGAACGTGCATTTACTTGAAAGGACATCTATGGGGACACTTCCTGATTCCTCTTCTTCTCTGCTCTAAAAGCAGCTAAGAAGAATCAAATCACTTTCTCGATACTGTTGACATCCAGAGGAAGCGATAGGTACTGCATTCATATGCCCTTATAAGGGCATTTTTATAAGGGAGGGGCTCTAAATGAGGCAATGAGTCAAAACCACTTTTTCCAGGACAGAAATTCCTCGGGGTTTCACCTGCCATATCCGTTCTGTTTAACTCACAGACAAAATGTTAACACTTTTAGAAAATCCAGAGTGTTTCCTATCCAATGGTACTAAATATGTGCATATCCTATTTTCTGGACCTGAATGGGAGGCATTTTACTTTGGGCACGCCAGGGTCTCCAAAACGGTCACCTCGTGCGCTGCTCCCAAAGAAGTTAAGGGGAAACATTTAAATGTCTTGGAATGGCCTAGTCAAAGCCAAAACCTCAGTCCAATTGAGAATCTGTGGTATTGACTTAAAGATTGCTGTACACCAGCGGAACCCATCCATCTTGAAGGAGCTGGAGCAGTTTTGCCTTGAAGAATGGGCAAAAATCCCAGTGGCTAGATGTGCCAAGCTTATAGAGACATACCCCAAGAGACTTGCAGACGTAATTGCTGCAAAAGGTGGCTCTACAAAGTATTGACTTTGGGGGGGGTGAATAGTTATGCACGCTCAAGTTTTCAGTTTGTATGTCTTATTTCTTGTTTGTTTCACAATAAAACATATTTTGCATCTTCAAAGTGGTAGGCATGTTGTGTAAATCGAATGATACAACCCCCCCAAAAAAATCTATTTTAATTCCAGGTTATAAGGCAACAAAATAGGACAAATGCCAATGGGGTTGAATTCTTTTGCAAGCCACTGTACATATACACTGCAATTGGAAAGTATTCAGACCCCTTGACAGTTTCCACATTTTGCTACGTTACAGCCTTATTCTAAAATTGATGAAATAAAAATGTTTCCTCAACAATCTAAACACAATGCCCCGTAATGACATCACAATGCCCAATAATGACATCACAATGCCCCATAATGACATCACAATGCCCCATAATGACAAAGTGATAACAGATTTTTTGAAATGTAGGCAAATGCATTAAAAAACAAATACAGTAATACCTTATTTAGACAAGTATTCAGACCCTTTGCTATGAGACTCGAATGATCATCCTTGAGATGTTTCTACAACTTGATTGAAGTCCACCTGTGGTAAATTCAATTGATTGGACATGATTTGGAAAGGCACACAACTGTCTGTATAAGGTCCTACAGTGCATGCCCTCATACTGGGGGAAAGGTTCCCCTTCCAACAGGACAATGACCCTATGCACACAGCCAAGACAACGCAAGAGTGGCTTCGGGTCTATGAATGTCCTTGAGTGGCCCAGCCAGAGCCTGGACCTGAACCCGATCAAACATCTCTGGAGAGACCTGAAATGACACTCCCCATCCAACCTGACAGAGCTTGAGAGAATCTGCAGAGAAGAATGGGGGAAACTCCCCAAATACAGTTGTGCCAAGCTTGTAGCATCATACCCAAGAAGACTTGAGGCTGTAATCGCAGCCAAAGGTGCTTCAACAAAGTACTAAGTAAAGGGTCTGAATACTTACGTAAATGTGATATTTCTGCATTAATTATTATTTTTTCTGCTACATTATCTATAAAACTGTTTTTGTCATCATGGGGTATTGTGTGTAGATTGATGAGGGGGAAAAGTCAAGGGGTCTGAATACTTTCTGATGCAGTGTATGCTTTTCTAGCATTACTCTTCAGGCTCTGCACTTTAACAGTGTCCTTTTCCATGCTCACACACACACACACACACACACACACACACACACACACACACACACACACACACACACACACACACACACACACACACACACACACACACACACACACACACACACAGAGAGACACACACACACAGAGACACACACACTGAGACACACACACACACTGAGACACACACACACACACACACTGAGACACACACACACACACGGACACACACACACACACTGAGACACACACACACACACAGACAGACAGACAGACAGACAGACAGAGATACACACACACGGTGTGCCATTTAAAATATATATAAATTCTATTAGCTCCTCAGTTAAGCTTCTGACTGGTCAATAAACAAATTGGTGGAAAAATACCCCTTTCCTCAATTAACATGGGACAGACCGATAGCTAAAAGCTCAGTTCTGAATGATAAATAAAGGGTCTGGAATATGAGCCTGTGGGTTACATGTAATGATATTCCACTTCCATGTTCATCAAAGAGACCCGGGAGGACGAGGGAGGGTCAGGGAGGGCTACAGAGGGCGACAGAGTGCCAGTGAGGGCCACGGAGGCATAGGGAGGGCTACGGAGGGCCAGGGAGGGCTACGGAGGGCCAGGGAGGGCCACGGAGGGTTAGGGAGTGTTGGCATGACAGGAATCCTGCACTAATGCTGCATTAGGGTGACATTTGTTTCCTGTGTGCACACACAGACACACACACGTCCACGCAAGCACACAAACCCACACAGACACACACACAAACAAAGTACAGCAGCAGCTTCCAGTCTTCTCATTAAGACATATGAAAGGCTTGTGAAGACGACCCATGGGAGGATTCCATTAGTGCTCTGTCGAGGCTAGCTCTTTACTCAAGCACACAGTGGGCTCTGGGATTGTTTGCTATGACTGTCTGAGGATTAAAACAAACACACATCAAAACCCACAGGGCTTCAAAGAGACAAACAATGCAGGAACGAGAGTTCAGCAAAATAATGTAGCAGAGGTGGTCCAGGGAACTAGGCACTAGGCTCACATGATGAGTGATGGCTAAGGCAAGTATACGCGCCTGATACCCCCGGACTCGTGTTTTCTCCCAGAGCTACTCCCTATGCTTTAGCTCAGAGGGATAACATGGTCTTGAGGTACACGGGTCGATCATGTTAACATACCTTTGATCTACCCATGGTTGTATGACCCATTCCAGCTAACACATTAGGTTCCAAGAAAGTATGTTTTTGGTGTCGGTTTGGTTCTGGGAACATTCCTCTCTAGCTGCAGGTAGCCTAGCGGACAGAGCCTTGGGACAGTAACTGAAAGATTGCATGTTCAAATCCTGAGCTGGCAAGGTGGAAAAACCCTTGAGCAAGGCAGTTAATTCCCACAACAACTTCTCCGTGGGTTCTACCCTTGAGCAAGGCAGTTAACCCCCATAACAACTGCACCATGGGATGTCAATTAAGGCAGCCCCCAGCACCTCTCTGATTCAGAGCAACTGACTAGCGATCACCTTTCCCTTCAATGGATATGAAGACAGCCTTTTATGGTCTCCAGCAAAAAGCATTATTGATGAACTATGTGCAGTCGTTCCACGGGCATCAAAGCAGCTTTTATGTTGCTTCATCCACTATAATATAATGAAATGTAAGCCTTAAAATGATCTACAAATCTCTTACGATGTGTTAAATGTACACGTAACTTAGTGAACCAACTGGAATCTTTGAAGCTAATGTTCTCTTTTTTTATATAATTGAGCAATTAACTTTTGAAAGATAATCCATACATTTATACCCCTGGCAGTGTAGTCTATTAACCCTTACCCCGGTAGTGTAGTCTATGAATCATTACCCATGGAAGTGTAGTCTATGAATCATTACCCCTGGTAGTGTAGTCTATTAGCCATTACCCTGGTAGTGTAGTCTATTAACCATTACCCCGGTAGTGTAGCCTTTGAATCATTACCCTGGTAGTGTAGTCTATTAACCATTACCCCGGTAGTGTAGTCTATGAATCATTACCCCAGTAGTGTAGTCTATTAAACATTACCCCTGGTAGTGAAGTCTATGAATCATTACCCATGGAAGTGTAGTCTATGAATCATTCCCCCGGTAGTGTAGTCTATTAAACATTACCCCTGGTAGTGAAGTCTATGAATCATTACCCCTGGTAGTGTAGTCTTTGAATCATTACCCCTGGTAGTGTAGTCTATGAATCATTACCCCTTGTAGTGTAGTCTATGAATGTGCAGTGTTTCAGTGTGTGAGAGATTTTGCATACGAAGGAAAGCATTACCCCTCATAGTGTAGTCTATTAAGCATTACCCTGGTAGCGTAGTCTATGTAATGAAAGCATTACCCCTGGTAGTGTAGTCTT
The DNA here is from genome assembly GCA_003317085.1 of Hucho hucho. Lineage (NCBI taxonomy): Eukaryota > Metazoa > Chordata > Actinopteri > Salmoniformes > Salmonidae > Hucho > Hucho hucho. Next base: position 21,139 of record QNTS01010022.1, read on the forward strand.
TGTAATGAAAGCATTACCCCTTGTAGTTTAGTCAATTAATCATTATCCCAAGGTAGTCTAGTCTACATAATGAAAGCATTACCCCTGGTAGTGTAACTACATAATGAAAGCATTACCCCTGGTAGTGTAACTACGTAATGAAAGCATTACCCCTGGTCGTGTAGTCTATGTAATGAAAGCATCACCCCTGTGGCTTGAAGAAAAGAGAATGATGTTGCAGAACTGTTGTGTAGTTTGCCAACCTTTGTATATCTATGGGTCTGGTGCGACTCTGCTAGAAGCACACCTTGGTGACAGGCAAAAACACACACACACCATTCAGAAACACACACTGGGGTGCTGTGAAGACTGATTTGATTTCTCATCCACTCTCCGTTTTCCATAGACCAGACTATTTTTTCAAACGATTTACTGTATAGGGACAGAGAGGGAAAGAGAGAATGACTCAGAGAGGGATGGAGGGAGAAATGAGAAACGTTGAATTCCAATTATGTACAGATGGCCAAACAAAACAGAAGAGCAGGCGTATGGACAGAATACAGACTGGGAGAGAGGACAAAATATGTTGTTTAATTAATGAGGGACTACAGTCACTCAGTGTGGGGTAGAAGAATGGGTAATGTTTTTATAAATAAATATGAATCCCCAAAAGATTATATGAGTATTGTCCAATTGTGGGAGTCAAAAACAACCACGATCACCCCATTGATTGCGTTAGTTGCAATATCATTAGAAAACAGTGGCGTTCAGCACCAGAATGGGTGTCAATGGATAACTTCCTATTTTGTTAGAGAGATACAACTTAAAGAGATGTTGTCTCTGTTATCTGTTCTGAGAGTAAAGGAAATAGAATTCATAGCTCGTCATTATTTCATTGAGACATTATTATGAACCGCCACGAGTGCTGCCCGCCAAGATAAGTTGGGGTGCTAATAACACTGAGAATGGTGAAAAGTTCTGAGAAATGAATTTGGTCAACATGCATGTGCTCGCTGTTCTTAAAAAATGTAAATGTTACTCAAATTCTATAGGTGGACACACACAGTGTGCTTAGAAAGCTTTGACTCATCGTTTCTACATTGAGTTAGCACTGCCTAATGAAAAGCACCTCTCCTTCAGTAGTCGATCACAGCTAGTTGTTGTTAGCTTTAGCACTGCATAGAGACGTTGGCTTCCTGAGACCTGAACATGGTCTCCCACAATCAAATCCCGCTGTCACTAGACACACAGTATTCATTATAAATCCCCCTGCACACTTTTGACCCAACAATATCCATCCCCTCAAATCCCATCTAATAATTATCATAACGAGTCTGTTTTAAATCTATATATGATGTGTATGCCTACAGCATGTCTAGGAATAAGAGTAGAACATGTTGGGATTGATGGCATTGGTTTATGAGGACGGCACTATCCTACTCATATCTTAATCCCCACAGCTTTAGCCACTGTAATCAAACAAGCTGTGTTTTGGAGTTGGGCTACAGTAATTAGTAGCAGGACTGACCTGCTTGTGACTGGAAATCTGGCTTTTAGTGGTGGTTGACATTTAATCTTTTAAAGTTATTCTGAAGAGGGGTGAAGAAAATATATAATTTGTCATATTTAGAAGAAAATAACAGACATTTCTCTCTCTCCCTCTCTCTGTCTCCCACTCTCCCTCTCTCTCTCTCCATCTCTTCTCCGTCTCCCTCACTTGAAGAAAATTCCCAGTTGTACGATCATATATTGTATGCGTGCTTGGGTAAGGTCAAAGCATTTTGTGCGTCAATAAATTATGCAGAATACATACATAATTATGAGGGGTTTTAACTTCTTATGGAACAGTGTCCCGCTAGCGTGTCACCTCGACAACATCCGGTGAAATTGCAGAGCGCGAAATTCAAAATACAAAAATCGTAATTTTAAACATTCATGAAAATACAAGTGTCATACATCATTCTTTAGCTTAGAATATTGGTAATCGAACCGCTTTGTCCGATTTACAATAAGCTTCACGGCGAAAGCATAGCATTTGATTATCTGAGGACAGCGCCCCGCATACTTCCTGCATATAAATATATTCCAAACCAGCACAGGAGTCACAAAAATCAAAAATAGCGATAAAATAAATCACTTACCTTTGAAGATCTTCCTCTGTTTGCAATCCCAAGGGTCCCAGCTACACAATAAATGGTTGTTTTGTTCGATAAAGTCCCTCTTTATATCCCAAAAACTCTGTTTGGTTGGCACGTTTTGTTCAGTAATCCACCCGTTCAACTCGTTCAACATACAGACAAAAGAATCCAAAAAGTTACCAATAAACTTTGTCCAAACAAGTCAAACAACGTTTCTAATCAATCCTCAGGTACCCTAATATGTAAATAAACTATAAAATTCAAGACGGAATGCAGTATGTTCAATACCGGAGATAAATAACAAAGAGCGCGCCCTCAGTTACGCGCGCCACAGGACTACAGACCCAAGGAGGAACCCAATGATAAACTACAGCTACTTGTTCATTTTTCAAAGAACAAGCCTGAAACCTTGTCTAAAGACTTTTGACATCCAGTGGAAGCCATAGGTACTACAATCTGGGAGCTATTCTTTTCATTGTGCAATAGGAAACCATACCAATTGCATGGGAGCTGAAAAAAGCATTTTTTCCGGATGGATTTTAGTCTGGTTTTCACCTGCCATATCAGTTCTGTTATTCTCACAGACATTATTTTAACAGTTTTAGAAACGTCAATTATATGCATATCCTAGCTTCTGGGCCTGAGTAACAGGCATTTTACTTTGGGCACACAAGACTCTCCGAACTTCCGAACACTGCCCCATAGCCCGGAGAGGGAGGGGTTTTAATGAATAGTCTCTCTGTGTGTCAGCTGTGATGTTTATGCATCTCTCCCACCTCACTCACTCTCACTCCATTTCCTCCCTCTCCCTCTCTTTCCCTCACTCATTTTCCTCCCACTCTCTCCTTTTCTGTCCATGCAACTTATTACGTGACTTTTTAAGCAAATTTAGGCTTTCCAAAACAAAGCTGTTGAAAACTTCTTGACTCAAAACATTTCAGCTTTAATTTCTAATTAATTTGTAAAATGTCTAAGAACATAAATCCACTTTGACATTAGGTTCACTGTCCAACAAGACAATGACTCTGAGACAACACGGGAGTGGCTTTGGGACAAGTCTCTGAATGTCTTTGAGTGGTCCATCCAGAGCCCAGACATCTCTGGAGAGACCTGGAAACAACTGTGCAGTGACGCTCCCTGTCCAACCTGACAGGGCATGAGAGAATCTGCAGAGAAGAATGGGAGAAACTCCCCAAATACAGGTGTGCCAAGCTTGTTGCGTCAATCCCAAGAAGACTCAAGGCTGTAATCGCTGCCAAAGGTGCTTCAACAAAGTACTGAGTAAAGGGTATGAATACTGAAAGTAAATGTGATATTTCAGTCTATAAAAAATGCTAAAAACCTATTTTTGCTTTGTCATTATGGGGTATTGTGTGTAGATTGATGAGGGGTAAAACAATTGAGTCAATTTGAAAATAAGGCTGTAACATAACAAAATGTGCAAAAAGTCAAGGGTTCTGAATACTTTCCATATGCAGCAGAAGTTACAAAATCCCTTGACCAATATTACATTCTCTTTCCCAAAACTAGTTCAGCGACTTATTCAGAGAGCCGTCGTGAATAAGTAAGTATGTTGTTATTGTTTTTCAAGGTCTGTGGAGTTCCTTGTTCTTGACTGTAGTCTCCCAGGACTATTGAGTTAAAGTTAAATTTATAGTTTAACATTTATATTTTCACTTTCAAATTTGACATGTCTTTGCTGAGGACATTTGTTTCCGTGTATCAGTCTGACTATAAATAATACTGTCACACTAGACCTTACTCTGCACTTGGCAGACAGCTATACACACACACACACATGCACACAGAATTTTTGTTCAGCTATTAAAAAATATATTTTTTTGGGGGGGAAAAACCCTCAGTTTTCACTCATCGGATATTGATGAATCTTCATGAATCGCCAAGTCTGATTAATCCAAAAACAACTGCTTTCAAGACCGGGACCCACCCCGTGGTATTCTGTATTGAGCTCAAATCAAAGACACATCAACAAGGACTACTTTTTTTCTCATCAAGAATACTAAATCCTTTTCTTAAAATAAAAAAATACAGAATCTACTATATTTTTCATCAGCAATTGTCTGTTGACACTGAATGTCATGTATAACTTCAACACTGACTGTTTTCTGCGTATGCGTGACATATACTCAAGATATATGAAAGCATATTGTTAAAGAATTAGCATTGTTATTGTGTGCATTAATACAGTTGTGACATGAACAAAAACTACTTGACTGTGTTGTCTTCTTTTCCATCCATCCATCCATCCATTCATCCATCCATTCATTCGTCATTGCGTCAGTTCATGGAGATCCTAATACAAATTCAAATTGTATTAGAGAGAGAGAGAGAGAGAAACTACATTTCAGGAAATTATGACATATTTGAACTAATGAATATGACAGAACACATGTTGGAGGACATGTATACATTTTTGTATGAGTAATGGCATGCCAACGAGTTGCAGATGGTTCTGATACATGTGTCACAATGTTATAAGGTTATTTGTCCTTGTCACAAAGTGTCTAGGTCCTGTAGAATAACACGTTAGTACTGTCATCATAAGCTATATACCTCAAGTACTATGTTGCTGCACCTGTAAGGCCTGTGTGTCCTACGGTCTAAAGTAGAGATGCAAATGTATGTCAATTCTGCTGCCAACTAACCAAGCTTCATTAACCAGTTAACAAACGGTTAATTTCATTCCAAACAGTAAAATGAGGTGACCAAAATACTATGCATGGCATGGGTACAATGAACTGACATATTTCAGAAAGAGTTTCAGGAAAAGTTAAAGTATAAATTATTTTAAATTCCTTATATTAAGCAAACCAGATGGCACACTTTTATTTATTTTTATTACCATTTTTATTGACGTCAGACATAATTTACAAACAAAGCATTTGTGTTTAGTGAGTTCGCCAGATCAGAGGCAGTAGGGATGAGCAGGGATGTTCTCTTGATAAGTGTGTGAATTGGACAAATTTTCTGTCAAAATCTCACGAGTACTTTTGGGTGTCAGGGAAAATGTATGGAGTAAAAAGTACATTATTTTCTTTAGGAATGTAGTGAAGTAAAAGTAAAAGTTGCCAAAAATATAAATGGTAAAGTATTGTACAGATATCCCCAAAAACCTTTAGGTTAAGTAGTACTTTAAAGTATTTTTACTAACATACTTTACACATCTGGTCTAGGATAATGCACTTGGTTTCTGAGCAACAAAATAAAGTGGATGTAAAAACAGTAGAAAAGGAGAGAAATGTTGAGAAACTTGTTTGGTCACTAGCTTAGCTGTTGTTGTTAGCTGCTGCGTGCTGCTCCTGTACTGCTGCAGCCTGCGTCTGTGAGTTGCCTAGCAACGAGTTTCCTCTCTGGCTTGGTTGCGGCTCACTCTGACAGGAGACGGAGCCATTAGCTGACGTTAAGCAAGCTACTTTCTAACTCTATAAGCTCACTGTACATTACTATTTTTGGCAAAATAATAATTCAGGTTGACTCCGGTTTTATGACTGATGAGATATGTTAAATTCTGACAGCAATTTAATTCAAAACAATTATGCAAATTTACCTATAGACCTATAAGCATGACGGTCCAATTTATTTTCGGAGGCTAACCAACTAACAGTTACCCGTTAACACCCCTAGTCTGAAGAGATAATATATTTTTTACCACACGTCTAACTGGTCATTTTTATCCAGTCAGTCAAGGGTTGCATCTCAATTGTCAAGTGGTTCCTTTCCCTATATCTACATGGAACAATACGTTGAAAATGAATGCTTGGTAGGATCAGGATATTGCTTTCCTTATCCTTTAATTCCAGTATCAGTATAAAATGGAGGAGAGAAGAAAGGAAATTACTTTTGAGATGAGTGTTGAGACCAAGTTAAACTATTGAGACCCACCCATGGCAAAATAATGGATAAATGGGTATCATGATCATCATCAACCACCAACCAGTTTGTAATGCGTCAGGACTAAAAGCCAGATCCTTCAATTTAAGTGACAGAGAGGGGATCCCTCTGGAGCTTGAGAAACTGCTATATCTGGTGTCCCTCAGTTTTCCCTCAGAGAGACACTTCCAGCAAAAGCATTGCTTCTCAGATCCACCCATGAACCGTTATACACAGATAGATCCAGTGATTGAACCTTCATTCCGTTTTAAGTAAAGGCTTTGTTGTTGTTTCTATTGTCCTTTTGGCACCGCAAGCAATGATAATGGGCAACACGTTTAACAAAGCACCACTGTTTTTCCAAAAGACAAAGAAAAACTGAAAAATATAATTATTTCTCATCCACAGAGTTGATGCTAGAGAAGTACCATATCTGCAGCCGCACGTGGGCGTGCATGTGTGGACTATCGAATCTGTGTGATTGAATTGTTAATCTTGAAGAATTTTTGGGCTTTATAATGTAAAGTTGAAGCCCTAGGGGTTTTGTGTGAAAGGAGGCGAAGGTAACCATTATGTTTAAAATATTAAAATGAATCCAATCTGATCTTATTGTTCATGTTGAGAAATTGCCTTGCCTGCTGTGGATTGTAATGTGTTATGATCCGTCTGGTGGGCTCACATGAGTATTTATTTATTTTATTTAACTAGGCAAGTCAGAGCAAATTCTTTTTTGCAATGACGGCCTACGCCGGACGACCACCTCTTGCACTAAGATGGAGTGCCTTAGATCGCAGCGCCACTTGGGAGCCCCACTTGGGAGACTATCAGAGGCCTCCAGTGTCCATACAATAAAGTACATAGTTAGATACAAAAATACACAGCAGTTATATTGGTACTTTGATTTGAATTGATTTCAATTAACACATTGAAATGAAAATTATCTGGAAAAAATTACATATCCCATAAGCAATGTGCTGTGTCTAAGTGAACGTACACGATTCACAAAGAGGGTGGGCCCACTACAGCTAACAGTCAGCTTGGTTCACAAACCTGCAAACATGTACTGTACTCTCTTTCTTACACAAACACACACACACACACACACACACACACACACACACACACACACACACACACACACACACACACACACACACACACACACACACACACACACACACACACACACACACACACACACACACACACACACACACACACACACACACACACACACACACACACACACAAGCCTAGAATAACTCTTAGCTTTAGAACCTCTGAGTAAAAGGTTGTTTACTGCTGAGATCTAACTCCTTTCATTTCTCCTCTCTGTCAACGCCCAGGCACTAGAAACCAATTATGCTGGAGTTGTTTTAGTAGTCGCCTTCACAATTTGTGTGTTTTGTTTGTGTGTGTGTGCGTGTCTGTTTGNAGATAGATGTCTAGTAATCATCCTCTATGATACTACAGGTAGATAGAGGTCTAGTAATCATCCTCTATGATACTACATGTAGATAGAGGTCTAGTAATTATCCTCTATAATACTACAGGTAGATAGAGGTATAGTAATCATCCTCTATGATACTACAGGTAGATAGAGGTCTAGTAATCATCCTCTATGATACTACAGGTAGATAGAGGTCTAGTAATCATCCTCTATGATACTACAGGTAGATAGAGGTCTAGTAATCATCTTCTATGATACTACAGGTAGATAGTGGTCTAGTAATCATCCTCTATGATACTACAGATAGAGGATCATTTCTACACCTCTATCTATGATACTACAGGTAGATAGACATCTAGTAATCATCCTCTATAATACTACAGGTAGATAGAGGTCTAGTAATCATCCTCTATGAATCCACAGGAAGATAGAGGTGTAGTAATCATCCTCTATGATACTACAGGTAGATAGAAGTCTAGTAATCATCCTCTATGATACTACAGGTAGATAGAGGTCTAGTAATCATCCACTATAATACTAAAGGTAGATAGAGGTCTAGTAATCATCCTCTATGATGCTACAGACAGATAGATGTCTAGTAATCATCCTCTATGATACTACAGATAGATAGAGGTCTAGTAATCATCCTCTATGATACTACAGATGGATAGAGGTCTAGTAATAATCCTCTATGATACTACAGGTAGATAGAGGTCTAGTAATCATCCTCCATGATACTACAGGTAGATAGAGGTCTAGTTATCATCCTCTATAATACTA
>QNTS01010023.1:10175-29159 GCA_003317085.1 Hucho hucho
CACACACACACACACACACACACACAGACACACACACACAGGCTAGGGGCTTCCCCATTCATCTCGCATCTCCGATGTTGTTAATTCCCAAACACCGCCTCACAGGAGTGCACAGTAACAGTAGAAACAGGCTGCTGCACTAAAGCTTAGATTGTTCTTTTCCTATCCCTCGCTCTACCTCACTGAAAGAAAAGCAACTTTCTTGTCCATTAAAATAACATAAAATTGATCAGAAATACAGTGTAGACATTGTTAATGTAGTAAATGACTATTGTAGCTGGAAATGGCTGATTTTTAATGGAATATCTACATAGGCGTACAGAGGCCCATTATCAGCAACCATCACTCCTGTGTTCCAATGGCACGTTGTGTTAGCTAATCCAAGTTTATAATTTTAAAAGGCTAATTGATCATTAGAAAACACTTTTGTAATTATGTTACCACAGCTTAAAACTGTTGTTCTGATTAAAGAAGCAATAAAACTGTCCTTCTTTAGATTAGTTGAGTATCTGGAGCATCAGCATTTGTGGGTTCGATTACAGGCTCAAAATGGCCAGAAACAAAGTGCTTTCTTCTAAAACTCGTCAATCTATTCTTGTTCTGAGAAATGAAGGCTATTCCATGCGAGAAATTGCCAAGAAACTGAAGATCTCGTACAACGCTGTGTACTACTCCCTTCACAGAACAGCGCAAACTGGCTCTAACCAGAATAGAAAGAGGAGTGGGAGGCCCTGGTGCACAACTGAGCAAGAGGACAAGTACATTAGTGTCTAGTTTGAGAAACAGACGCCTCACAAGTCCTCAACTGGCAGCTTTTGCAATTATGTTAGCACAGCTGAAAATGTTGTGCAGCAACTGGCTGCTTCATTAAATAGTACCCGCAAAACACCAGTCTCAACGTCAACAGTGAAGAGGCGACTCCGGGATATTGGCCTTCTAGGCAGAGTTCCTCTGTCCAGGGTCTGTGTTCTTTTGCCCATCTTAATCTTTTCATTTTTTTGGCCAGTCTGAGATATTACTTTTTCTTTGCAACTTTGCAACTGCATCCCGAAGTCGCCTCTTCACTGTTGACGTTGACTGTGCCTTTAAACAGCTTGGAAAAATCCAGAAAATTTGGTCATTTCTTTAGAAGCTTCTGATAGGCTAATTGACAATTGAGTCAATTTCAGGTGTACCTGTGGATGTATTTCAAGGCCTACCTTCAAACTCAGTGCATCTCTGCTTGACATCATGGGAAAATCAAAAGAAATCAGCCAAGCCAAATTGTAGACCTCCACACGTCTGGTTCATCCTTGGGAGCAATTTCCAAATGCCTGGAGGTACCACGTTCATCTGTACAAACAATAGTACGCAAGTGTAAACACCATGGGACCAGACAGCCGTCATACCGCTCAGGAAGGAGACACGTTCTGTCTCCTAGAGATGAACGTACTTTTGTGCAAAAAGTGCACATCAATCCCAGAACAACAGCAAAGGACCTCGTGAAGATGCTGGAGGAAACAGGTACAAAAGTATCTATATCCACAGTAAAACGAGTCCTATATTGACATAACCTGAAAGGCCACTCAGCAAGGAAGAAGCCACTGCTCCAAAACCGCCATAAAAAAGCCAGACTACGGTTTGCAACTGCACATGGGGACAAAGTTTGTATTTTTTGTAGAAATGTCCTCTGGTCTGATGAAACAAAAATAGAACTGTTTGGCCATAATGACTATCGTTATGTTTGGAGGAAAAAGGGTGAGGATTGCAAGCCGAAGAACACCATCCCAACTGTGAAGCTCGGGGGTGGCAGCATCATGTTGTGGGCAGAACTGAAAATCGTGTGCGAGTCAGGAGGCTTACAAACCTGACTGTTACACCAGCACTGTCAGGAGGAATGGGCCAAAATTCACCCAACTTATTGTGGGAAGCTTGTGGAAGGCTACCCGAAACGTTTGATCCAAGTTAAACAATTTAAAGGCAATGCTACCAAATACTAATTGAGTGTATGTAAACTTCTGACCCACTGGGAATGTGATAAAAGAAATAAAAGCTGAAATAAATCATTCTCTCTACTATTATTCTGACATTTCACATTCTTAAAATGAAGTGGTGATCCTAACTGACCTAAGACAGGGAATTCTTACTAGGATTAAATGTCCAGAATTGTGAAAAACTGAGTTTAAATGTATTTGGCAAAGGTGTATGTAAACTTCCGACTTCAACTGTATACATATATACACACACACACACATACATATATATATCTATATATATACACACACATATATATATCTATATATATAGACATATATATACACACATATATATATATACACATATATATACACACACACACATATATACACACACACACACACACACACACACACACACACACACACACACACACACACACATATATATATATATATACACACAGTTGAAGTCAGAAGTTTACATACACTTAGTCATTAACCTGTTTGAGCTAGGAGGCAGTATTTTGAAGTTCGGATGAAAAACGTGCCCAAAGTAAACTGCCTGTTACTCAGGCCCAGAAGCTAGGATATGCATATAATTAGTAGCTTTGGATAGTTTTTAAAACTGTTAAAATAATGTCTGTGAGAATAACAGAACTGATATGGCAGGCGAAAACCCGTGCAAAATCCATCCAGGAAGTTGGATTTTTTGAGGTGACCAGTTTTCAATTGAAGGCCTATTGGTTATATAGGGGAATAGCTCCCAGATCTTCCTGAGGTCACGTCAAGTGTCCTATTATGGATTTCGCACGTAACAGTCAGCGCGCTCTTAGCACTTTTTCTCTTCTATTCATCAGGCTATATTCCGTCTGAAATATTATAGTTTATATTCATTTTAGGGTATCTGAGTATTGATTAGAAATGCTGTTTGACTTGTTTAGACGAACTTTACCAGTACAATTGGGATATTGTTTGTCTGCATGGATGAACGCCTTTGGGCAGGTGGATTACTGAACAAAACGTGCTAACCAAACAGAGCTTTATGGATATAAAGATGGACTTTATCGAACAAAAGGACCTTTTATTGTGTAAACGGGATGCTTGGGTATGCCATCTGATGAAGCTCTTCAAAGGTAAGCGATTTATTTTATGCTATTTTTGAGTTTTGTGACACCTCTGCTGGTTATGTTATTATGCTAATTATATATTTGAGCGGGGCGCTGTCCTCAGACAATCAAATGTTCTGCTTTCGCTGTAAAACCTTTTTGAAATCTGACAACGCTGTTAGATTAACAAGATTCTAAGCTTTTGAATGGTGTGCAACACTTGTATTTTCATGAATGTTTGAAATTAGTATTTCTGTAATTTGAATTTGGTGCTCTGCAATTTCACCGGATGTTGTCGATGTGGGACTTGACCGCAGCAGAGAGGTTAAAACTCGTTTTTCAACAACTCACCAAATTTCTTGTTAACAAACTATAGTTTTGGCAAGTCGGTTAGGACATCTACTTTGTGCATGACACAAGTCATTTTTCCAACAATTGTTTACAGACAGATTATTTCACTTATAATTCACTGTATCACAATTCCAGTGGCTAATTGACATCATTTGAGTCAATTGAAGGTGTCATGACATGGCCCTCTTTGGGGATAGCAAGCACCATCCCCCTCTCTCTATCACCACCTCTCTCTTCCCCCTTACACCCAGGCTCTGTTATCACAGGTCATACATTCCTAGTGGAGTCTCTCTGCTCATGGCCATGCAGTATAGAGAGAGAGTTTCACAGGAGAACAAAGAAACCTCTTCACCATCATAGAACTTGAGAACTGAACAATACCCATGTTTTACAGAATGTGTACACGGTCGGGGGAGAATCTAGCTACGACCGGTCCATTTCATTTAATGTTTGTGAAACTCAGGAGAGACAATACAGCCACATTACCAACTCCAATTCCCTTTGGAGTTAATTAAGTCATAGGCCCGCCCCATGAGCACAGATATTGATCTGGCGTCATGGGACAGCCCTTTTCTACCTTACGAATATAACCCCCACCTGAAGAAATCATGTTCAGACCATGCGTACCTCGATTACCAAGAGGGCTAAGATTTGAGTAGAGACCAAGCTTACCTCGATTACCGAGAGAGCTAAGGTTGAGTAGAGACCACAAATGGTTTTTGAATTCTTAACCATACAGTGAGGGAAAAAAGTATTTGATCCCCTGCTGATTTTGTACGTTTGCCCACTGACAAAGAAATGATCAGTCTATAACTTTAATGGTAGGTTTATTTGAACAGTGAGAGACAGAATAACAAAAAGAAAATCCAGAAAAACGCATGTGAAAAATGTTATAAATAGAATTGCATTTTAATGAGGGAAATAAGTATTTGACCCCTCTGCAAAACATGACTCAGTACTTGGAGGCAAAACCCTTGTTGGCAATCACAGAGGTCAGATGTTTCTTGCAGTTGGCCACCAGGTTAGCACACATCTCAGGAGGGATTTTGTCCCACTCCTCTTTGCAGATCTTCTCCAAGTCATTAAGGTTTCGAGGCTGACGTTTGGACTCGAACCTTCAGCTCCCTCCACAGATTTTCTATGGGATTAAGGTCTGGAGACTGGCTAGGCCACTCCAGGACCTTAATGTGCTTCTTCTTGAGCCACTCCTTTGTTACTTTGGCCGTGTGTTTTGGNTCCTCCTCCTCCAAACACGGCGAGTTGAGTTGATGCCAAAGAGCTCCATTTTGTTCTCATCTGACCACAACACTTTCACCCAGTTGTCCTGTTCATTGGCAAACTTCAGACGGGCATGTATATGTGCTTTCTTGAGCAGGGGGACCTTGCGGGCGCTGCAGGATTTCAGTCCTTCACGGCGTAGTGTGTTACCAATTGTTTTCTTGGTGACTATGGTCCCAGCTGCCTTGAGATCATTGACAAGATCCTCCCGTGTAGTTCTGGGATGATTCCTCACCGTTCTCATGATCAATGCAACTCCACGAGGTGAGATCTTGCATGGAGCCTCAGGCCGAGGGAGATTGACAGTTATTTTGTGTTTCTTCCATTTGCGAATAATCGCACCAACTGTTGTCACCTTCTCACCAAGCTGCTTGGCGATGGTCTTGTAGCCCATTCCAGCCTTGTGTAGGTCTACAATCTTGTTCCTTACATCCTTGCAGAGCTCTTTGGTCTTGGCCATGGTGGAGAGTTTGGAATCGGATTGATTGATTGCTTCTGTGGACAGGTGTCTTTTATACAGGTAATGAGTTGAGATTAGGAGCACTCCCTTTAAGAGTGTGCTCCTAATCTCAACTCATTACCTGTATAAAAGACACCTGTGAGCCAGAAATCTTTCTGATTGAGAGGGGTTCAAATACTTATTTCCCTCATTAAAATGCAATTCCATTTATAACATTTTTCACATGCGTTTTTCTGGATTTTTTTGTTGTTATTCTGTCTCTCACTGTTCAAATAAACCTACCATTAAAATAATAGACTGATAATTTCTTTGTCAGTGGGTAAACGTACAAAATCAGCAGGGGATCAAATACTTTTTTCCCTCACTGTACCACATGGTTAAACTCTGAGACTATCGATCCAACAGAATAAGAGCAACTCTTCGATACTAATTACTAGTCTGCAGCTAGAAATAATGTCGACCTGAATGCGAGGACCGACAACCGCCGAAACATCTATTCTATAAGAACAAAATACTTATTGGAAGAGAGAGAGGGGCGGATGAACTTTCCAACAGAAAGACGGACTTTAACATTTGTTAATTTTCAATTTTTTATATTATTTGGAAAGAATTCCTTACCATAATCTTCATTCAGTGGGAGAGGATGAGACGGAAAAGAGAACATCTGCCTAAAATAATTAGCTTCCTCTTTTAAAATATAATTCGGAGAATCATAGATGACTCTATCTTCAGTAACGTGTTTCTAAAAATTATTTTTGTTAGTGTTCCAGTATTGGAGATTCAGGAAGAATTTTGTGCATTTTTCTCCATATTCCATCCAGTTTGCTTTAATTTTGTAATAGATTACATTAGATCGTTCTTGAATAAGTTCCTCAAGTTCTTTTTGTTTTTCCTCTAACTTATATTGTATCTCTGTAGTATCATTTTTATTGCTATATCATTTTTATTGCTATCTACCTGTACTATTAGTTCATGGATTTCCCTTGTTAGTCTTGTCTCTTTAGCCAGAAACTGCTTTTTTATTATTGATGAATATTGAATTGAATGACCCCTGAAGGTACATTTAAAGGTATCCCAAACAATAAGGGGTTTTGCTGAACCTATATTATACTGGAAAAATTCAGTTATAAATTCTTTTGTCTTAGTTAAAAATAACTTGTCCTCCAGTAAACTTTGATTAAATTTCCAATATCCCCATCCACGTGGAAAATCAATAAGAGTTATGTGAATACCAATTAGATGATGATCCGATCGCATTCTGTCTCCTATTAAAACTTTTTTAACCTTTGATGCAAGAGAGAAAGAGACAAGGAAGTAGTCAAGATGACTAGCTTGATTAATTCGCCTCCATGTATATCTCACTAGGTCAGGGTTTTTTATTCTCCAAATATCCACTATTTCTAATGTGTCCATAATATTTGTGATTTCCTTAAGGGCGAGGTGATGATAGTTTGTAGAGTGATTACCTTTACGGTCCATTGAGGCACTTAACACTGTGTTATATTCTCCTACCATAATGATTTGATAATTTGTTGCCTGTAAGTTCAATAAATTGGTATAGATGTTGTGGATCATGCTGATTTGGACCTTATAGATTAATGAGCCAAATCTCTTTTTCGTCCACTTTCATATTCCAAATGATCCACCTTCCTTGCGAATCATTCCTGACTATTTGCACATTCAGATCGAAATGTTTGCTAATTAATATCATCACACCCTTTGAGTTCCTTTGTCTATGACAGAAAACTATTTCACCACCCCATTCCTTTTTCCACGCAACTTCATCTAAGGATGTAGAGTGAGTTTCCTGTAAACAGTATATGTTATATTCCTTTTCTTTTAGCCATGTAAAGACTGATCTTCTTTTTTTATAATCTGCTAAACCGTTAAAATTATAACTGGCTATACTTATTTCACCCCTTACCATAACTAGATACTATTCTCAGTCTAAATTGCCCATAATTCGTGCTTGTAAAGTTACTGCCATCAGAGGTATTATGAAGGTCAAAACTAGAGCTTTCAAATGTCTGATATTTAGAATTCAAGAAATAGGTTCTAGCAATATTTGTTTTTATTCCCTTGTCTGTTTGCCTGTGAGCCAATGCCACAGATGTTAGAAATTTTTGACAAATTATGTGTGTAACAAATCTGAGTAGGTTGATGTGTATGATATTGGATGTGATATAATGAGAGTGTGTTCGATGTCTGTATAAGAGTAAGACTATAATGTGTGATGTCCAAATAAATAATAACTGCCAATTTGCATGGTTGAGTGTCTATGTGTGTAACATGTAGTGCGTATAGCCTTAATATTCATTCAATATCACCATCATAGTTGCATCATAATTACCTTTAACATAATGGAAAAACACATCCTAGAATTTCCATAGCAATTGACGTTTCACATGATCATGAGAGACCTTGCATTACTCTAGAGACGGCTTCACTACAGTACAAATGTATTCCATACAATATGTTATTATTCCCCAATGCCCCTATTCTGATATCTTCCCCTTGCTTGTTGTAAACATATAGACAAATACATAAAACAGATAGACAACAATAAACACATTCACTTATAAAACAGTTCTCGACAATAGAGAGAGAGGGAGAGAAGAGAAAGGAGAGAAAAAGAGAGTGAGAGAAGAGAGCGAGATCAGGTGTGTGTGTGTATGTATAAGTCCGTATGTGTAAGCAAGCATGTAATTGAGTATGTGTGTGTTCATATCCACTTCATAATGTTCAGAAATTTTAACAGTTCTCATTCCTTTTTTTTTCTTCTTCGTAACCTGAAGTTGATTGGTTGTGTGTGTGTTTCCATTTGAGCGCTACGGTGTGCCTCCGGTCGTGTGTCGATAGCAATGAGTGATAAATTCCAGATTTAGTCCGTTAGGCCAAACGATACGATTTCTGTCAGTCAATATTAATTTATAGAGCCAGTAAGGTTAGAAATTAGAGGATAGATCTCTTCGGCACCTGAGCCAAAGTATTCTGTCCGCCTACCGCACTAAACCAGTGTGGGTTGGCCACAGGCATATCTGTATTATGTACCGTGTCGCTCCGGTCAACATAATGCTAGCAAAGTATGCCGAATGGGTTAATGTGAGACGTCACTAGTAAAAACCCCTTTCCATGGTGAGGGGACCCTATTTTGTTCTTGGAAGTGAGATTTCTGAACAAAGTAGGATTAGCTTGCACGAGATGCTAAGCTAACAAAGGGGAAACAGTATTTTATTTTTCCTGTGTCCCGTTCAAATTCCTCCGCCTTGCGCGACGGAAGTCCCGCCCTTTGTACTTCCGTTTGATATCAGCTTTCTGCATCACTGGTGGTGAAGAATCCCCAGTACATTTCTTGGAAAAAGTATTAGGTGACACCCAAACGTGGATCACGTTAAGATATCCAGCCAATCGCAATTAACTGGATATCGATGTCTCATTCAATTGAACTAACAAGTGAAATTGCCAGATTTACCTTTCAAGTGGATCTTTTAAATAATATCCAAATTGGGTTTCTACAATGAGACAATTTAAACTTTTTCCACATTAACCTAGATGAAGCAATGCTCTCAGGTTAATTTAAAGTTTAATTCCCCGATAGCCTATACAGGTTTGATTTATCATTAAAATAGATAAATCAGTAAAAATCTGCTTTTGCAAAGCACATTCAGTAAACCCCAGTACTGACGGAAGTCCCACCTCCAGGGGGAATCGCAGGTGGCTTTGGCCTTAGGGGGAAGTGTACCATAGTGGTGAATGTACCCTAACATTTAAACTACTGGTTACTTTTATGATAATCCAGACAATCCCAATTGCTTGGATATCATCATCTCATTCAATTTAATAAGTTAAATTGTCGAACATACCTTTCTAGGTTCTTCCAATTAAACGAGACATTTTAAACTTTGCAATAGTAACCTAGATTAACCAACTTTAAGTAAAGTCAAGTTTAATTCCCAGATAGCCTATCCAGGTATGATTAATCATTATCATTGATTAATTAATTCAATTTGCTTTTGCAAATTCATTTACGTCCAACTCCCACAGTACTGGTACAGTACTGATGGTTCATTAACGTCTATAAATAGATAAAAATCGTCTTTGCAGCTCCCAACGTATTCCAAAACCAAACGAAAAAAATGTTTCCTTTCGAATGCTCTAATAATGTGCAAGCTATCAGAGGGGGTAGTCCCCACTCGCCCACTGATTAGTGAACCTCCAACCATAAATGGATTGATCTCTGACCTCAGCAGCGATACCAACCCTAATTATGCCATTAGCGGAAAACAGCAGACAACAACGCTCTCCAAAATCAACCATCAACCATCATTAACTAATCAGGTAATATTAATTAACTAGAAAGTCGGGGCACCACGAAAGAATGTTTATAGAGCTGTTATCTTCCGAATAAACTCTTAAAGATCTGGTAATCTTTTACATCAATGGCAGTCAATCAATAATCATCACCTTATTTCAGTCTCATCTGAACATCGTAGAATTCTTGGTTATCTTCACGAACCCTGGCTAACAAGTTGAATCAGCAATACAAAATTTGGTTTAATTATTTATTTACTAAATACCTAAATAATCACACAGAATTACATATACACAGGATGGATCATACCTTGATTACTAATTATGTCATACATGAAGAACGTCCCTGGTGGACGGAACCGATATGACGGCTGGTTACACAAAGAGAGGGGGTTGGCTTGAATGAAAGCGCGGGAAGACTGGAGAACAAAGGGATTTGGTCTCTATCGGACCTTATGAAGCTATGCTATCGTAAATACAGAATCTTATGCATTCTAAATAACCGCCCATTTGGAAAAGGAAAATGCAAGATATATTTACTCTGAGCTGCGCCTCAATAGGTTGGTTGTAGATGGAAGGCCGTGTTGCCCAACAGAGATCTTCCTGTCCTCTGTCGGATGTCTCTGGTGTTAGAACGGATACGTTGTAGTACCGTCGTCGTGTGGTAGAACGGATACGTTGTAGTACCCTGTCTTTCTGAAGAGATTGTCTGTTCTTTCCTAGCCCACGTTTGCGGCGGCTAGGAGGTATCACTTCTGGAGTGAATGAGTTGCTATACCAAGTTGCCATACTTTTAAGCTCGTGCTCTATTTTGGCTGGTATAGTCAAAATTCCTCATTCCGGCGTGTTGATTGTCACCTCCACTCTGAAATTCGATGCTAATTTCGTTAGGTTATTATCTGAGTCCTTTTAACGTCGGACCGTCGTCCTAACGTCCTCGGAACAGAAAGTTCTTATTTCGTAAAAAGGCTTACATAGTGGTAGGAGAGAGGGCATGTTTCATAGTTTACAACCCATGTCTGTTCACATGGGCGGGGCCACTGAGTCGAGCCTAGTTCACTCATGAAAACCAATTCTCTTATTTAGGAGCTAAAATTACATTTCATCTTTCCACAAAAATAGTTTCATACTTAACATTTAAATTGCACAACAATTTCATGTGAATCTGATACCTAGAATGTGTAGACTTTCCGAGATACAGTTTATGTCATCCTGTCATTAGTGGAAATGTCCCAGATGCCAACTGTTCTGACATCATATTCCCTGAGTACCAACGCATCTTTTCAGCTGGTTGTATTACCGAAATATGGTTCCTTTCCCCATCCTTTTGACGTTACCATACTCTCTTCATGTTAACAAAGAGATTTTCAATAGTCCCTCTGTAGAGTAGAGAGAGAGAAAAGGGCGGAAAGGTATTTATGGGGGTCATAAATCTCACCAACAGGCCAACGTCATGACAATGATCACACCACGTACGACTGGTCTAACACTTAGAGTACTTCCGCCGTGAGGTTAGCTCCTCCGTGGATAACATAGCTATGAAATAGTCTTCATAGCTATCGCCACTACAATAGTAGACACAGTGACTTGTAGTAAAACCACTCCCTCGACAACAATTCTGACTGACCTCCAGGCATTGACCTGAAAATTACCTGACTCCGTCAGACTCATTCTGAACAAGTTGTAATCTGCCAGGATACTTGGTTTTCTTCCCTTGACATGCACGCTTGTGTAAGCATAAACGCACAAGCACAACGGAAAATCCAATTAGGATTTATGCTAGGATCACTTAGGGGTCCGAGCAAAAAAGCAGCCTTAGTAAAGTTGAACATTTACTTTGAGGCCTTTGACTCTACACCTACAGTACTCACCAGTTTTCTTCCCAGAAGTCCAAAGGTCATCCCTGTAGACTGCCCAAACTAGTGTCTTACAGCTGTAGACTTATCATATAGTTATCAATTTAGGATGGTGCCTAAGCAACACACCAAGTAGGAAAACCCTAGACATGACATTAGAGACAATGTCATGATAGTCATTTTGCCAGGACATTGGACTTATATAGAATACAGTCCAATTAGATGATTTTTGTCTGAGAACTATATTTTGTATATCTCTTGTTTATGATTTCATTCCGTTTCGGTTCAGTTCCTCTGACACTTAGGAAGTGATAGAGCCATAAACAAAGCCCCCATACAACCAGTACTTAGTGCCACAACGCTGCTCATTGGGGAATGAAAGTAATTATATATATATTGTGAGTGTGTGTGCGTTGTTAACATCTGCCTAAGTTACTGCCCAGATCTTCCAGTCTGAGCGACCAGACGACAGGTCCGGAATGGACACCCACTGCTCATCCTTGTGGCGGCCCGCCCCGCTGTCAGAGAGCCTACCAAAGTAAATTACCAGAGGGGGGGACCGCAACGGCGATCGCCTACCAGGACATCCCCTGGCCATTCCGGTGGTACTTTGCAGCTTCCAGGAAACCTACCAAGGTAAACCACTAGAGGGGAACCGCAACGGCGATCACCAACCGGACATCAACTGCCCATCCTTGTGGTGGACTGCTCCGCTTTCAGAGAGCCTACCAAGTTCAACCACCAGAGGGGACTGCAACGATGATCTACAAACAGGACATCACGTGGTCATTATTTTTATGTTGATTTGTAACTTGCAGGATAATCACAAGATCCAAACCACCGGGGGGGGGGGGGGGACTGTCCTGACATGGCCCTTTTTGGGGATAGCGAGCACCATCCCCCTCTCTCTCTCAGCAGCTCTCTCTTCCCCCTTACACCCAGGCTCTGTTATCGCAGGTCATAATTTCCTAGCGGAGTCTCTCTCCTCATGGCCATGCAGTATAGAGAGGGAGTTTCACAGGAGAACAAAGAAACCTCTTCTCCATCATAGAACTTGAGAACTGAACAATACCCATGTTTTACAGAATGTGTACACGGTCGGGGGAGAATCCAGCTACGACCGGTCCATTTCATTTAATGTTTGTGAAGCTCAGGAGAGACAATACAACCACAATACCATAACTCTGTTTATACAAGAGTCTCAGTTGTGAGACTTGCATCTAATTGTTGTATAAAATGAATGAGTAAAGATGAAACTATTTGTGAAATTATGTAATGTGATTTTAAACTGTATAATGAAGGAAACTCCAATTCCCTTTAGAGTTAACTACTTAGGGAGTGGTGGTGCGCTAGCCCCCCACTCCCGACACTACCCGGTGAAATGCAAGGCGCCAAATTCAAAATCCAAAAGTTGAATTATTAAACATTCATCAATATACAAGTGTTGCATAGTCATCAAAAGCTCTGCTTCTTGGCAATATCACAGCGTTGTCAGATTTCAAAAAGGCTTTACGGCGAAAGCACTACATTTGATTGTTTGAGGGTAGCACCTCCAATATTTTTGCCATTGGCATAAATTCATAAACCATCGCGCTTCACACAAAACACATTTCACAGCGAAAACAAATCAATTACCTTTTGAAGAACTTCTGCTGAGGGCTTCCCAAGTGTCCAACGAAGACAATCCATGGTTCTTTTGTTAGAAAAAGTAATTTATTATATCCATAAATCTCAGTTTGGTTGGTGCGTTATGATGAGAAAATACAGCGTCCACTCGCCCATTGAACCGTGAAGAGAACTCGTTCAACCTATACCTATACACTTGTCCAAGAACAATCAAACATCATTGATAATGTATCCTTAGGAATACTTTTATGTATATTTAGTATAATATTTCAACCGGAATATAAACTGGGCGATAGGAAAGGAAAAAACCACAGCGTGCGCAAGCCTGGGAACGCGCATCCTCTTCTGTTTACTTCTTGTGACCACTTCCTAATTCTTCTTCTATTACCATCCAGACCAACTAAACATAATCAAAACACTGTCTAGAGACTGTTGACATCCAGTGGAAGCAATAGGTACTGAAATCTTAATGGTACTCTGAAGTATCTATTCTAACCACGAAAGACTTCTTGTAAGAGAGAGAGGGGCAGATGAACTTTCCAACAGAAAGACGGACGAACCCAACAGAGATCCCGACGACACACTGAGCATGAATATATATTAATTGCAATTGTTCCCGAATGAGTGAGCGTTCATGTGCAAAGGATTAGCATTTCAATGAATATAATTATCAACTGTATAGTGACTCTTGTAATTCCCGCCCTTCTCAGTCTACTCCCACTTCCCTTTGTCCACCAAGCCGTCATACCGGCTTATCCCACTAGGGAAACATCCCCTATCATTTCCTTGTAACCATATCTACTTTGTTTGTTTGTTTGTTTATGCATTTCTGTGATTATTTAGTTAGTTAATAAATAAGTGATTGTATGGATGATTCATAGTAAAGACTGGGTTCGTGCAGATAACCAACAATTTACGACGTTTGGAATGAGACTAACGTGAGGTAAAGAATAATTCAGTAATTAGAAGACTAATTGATCAGATATTAAAATATCTGAAAGGTTATATTAGGACAATTATAACTTTGTAATCTGAAGATTTTCCTTGGTGCCCCGACTTCCTAGTTAATTACATTTTTACATGATTAGTTTAATCACGTAATAATAATTACAGAGAATTGATTTGATAAAATAACAGTCTTCAATTTAATGATGCCAAAGACACGACAGAGGTGTACCTGTGGATGTATCTCAAGGCCTACCTTCAAACTCAGTGCCTCTTCGCTTAACATCATGGGTAAATCAAAATAAATCAGCCAAGACCTCCCAAAAAAATTTTTGACCTCCACAAGTCTGGTTCATCCTTGGGAGCAATTTCCAAATGCCTGAAGGTAGGTACCACGTTCATCTGTACAAACAATAGTACGCAAGTATAAACACCATGGGACCACGCAGCCGTCATACCGCTCAGGAAGGAGACGAGTTGAGTCTCTTGGAGATAAACGTACTTTGGTGCAAAAAGTGCAAATCAATCCCAGAACAAAAGCCAAGGACCTTGTGAAGATGCTGGAGGAAACAGGTACAAAATGATCTATATCCACAGTAAAACGAGTCCTATATCGACATAACCTGAAAGGCCGCTCAGCAAGGAAGAAGCCACTGCTCCAAAACCGCCATAAAAAAGCCAGACTACGGTTTGCAACTGCACATGGGGACAAAGAGCATACTTTTTGGAGAAATGTCATCTGGTCTGATGAAACAAAAATATAACTGTTTGGCCATAATGACCATCGTTATGTTTGGAGGAAAAAGGGGGAGGCTTGCAAGCCGAAGAACACCATCCCAACTGTGAAGCACGGGGGTGGCAGCATCATGTTGTGGGGGTGCTTTGCTGAAGGAAGGACTGGTGCACTTCACAAAATAGATGGAATCATGAGGGAGGAAAATTATGTGAATATATTGAAGCAACATCTCAAGACATCAGTCAGGAAGTTAAAGCTTGGTTGTAAATGGGTCTTCCAAATGGACAATGACCACAAGCATACTTCCAAAGTTGTGAAAAAATGGCTTAAGGACAACAAAGTCAAGGTATTGGAGTGGCCATCACAAAGCCCTGACCTCAATCCCATAGAAAATGTGTGGGCAGAACATAAAAAGCGTGTGCGAGCAAGGAGGCCTACAAACCTGACTCTGTTACACCAGCTCTGTCAGGAGGAATGGTCCAAAATTCACCTAACTTATTGTGGGAAGCTTGTGGAAGGCTACCCAAAATGTTTGACCCAAGTTAAACAATTTAAAGGCAATGCTACCAAATACTAATTGAGCGTATGTAAACCTCTGACCCACTGGGAATGTGATGAAAGAAATAAAAGCTGAGATAAATCATTCTCTCTACTATTATTCGGACATTTCTCATTCTTAAAGTAAAGTGGCGATCCTAACTGACCTAAGACAGGGAACTTTTGCTCTGATTAAATATCAGGAACAACGCTTAGGCCTGTATTTCGAGCTTATACATACTATTTACATTTTATGGACACAGTCTATTTTACAAGGTTTTATTTTGTTTGTTTTTAACTCTTGTCCTTCCTCTACCCTCAACCTCTCTCATATATTTATGATGTCCATCCGGTTTAATTTCTATTTGCCATATATTTCAAACTGTGCTCTTTCAAAAAAGTTCTTAAACTATATACGTTTTACAGGCACAGTAAGTTTTACATTTGTTATTTTGTTGTTATTAGTCCCACCCTTCAACTCCATTCGACCCCTCCCATTTATCTCTTAACACCATCCATATTGGATTTCTACTTGCCATTTATTTCCAACTGTGCTGTGATGCTTCACAAAAGTACTGAACCTTTCTATTCTCATTGTTCCTACAGATTGTAAATTGAAAATAAAATGTTTTGCTAAAAGTATTATTATATTATTGATCGATTGACTATGACTTTTCAGATCACCCAGTATTGCTGTCTGCAGCGTCAGCTCCAGGTAGATATTGCAATTCTTCATCCATTCCTGGACCTGTGACCAAAAACAAGCTACATATGGACAGTACCAAAACAAATGATCTAATGATTCTGCCTCTTCGCAGCAAAATCTGCAGAGCTGGAAAGGTTGTATCCCTCATTTAAATAACATTCTGTGGGTTGCAAGAATTCTGTATAATAATTTAAATGGAAAAATTCAAAATCCGGCATCGTTTTGCATACATCTGTTCATAAAAGTGTTCGGTACGTCAAAAAAGTATTTTGCAATCTATATGGCACGGCTGTCCATTTTTTGGTCCTGAAACTGGTACAGTGTCCTTTTTATTTATCATAATTTTCTTTAACCAATTATGGTCTTGAATCCTCTCTCTCTTAATGGACATGCTAGTTGGCCATATTACATGGCAGTGATGGCCTACACACATAACACATACACACAAGAGCCATGCACAGACCTTTGGTGGGGCAGGTGCTCAAAGTGATGAAACACACACACACACACAGTGAAGAAGAAAGGGGGAACCAGAGGGTGGCATTTAAAGAACATCTTCCGTGATGGTTAAGCGTCTCACAGCCCTGCCACAGTAGGGGGGAAACCCTGGGTGTCAGATCCCTGACAGCCAGCATGTCATTTTCCCTCCTTTCTTCCTTTCCATCACTTATTCCCTCCTTCCCTCCAGAACAGCAACACTACCGCCGTCATTCCCTCACTCCATCCCTCCCTCCCAACTATGTGAAGTTTTCATTAAGGCGTTAATAGAGGTGAGCGTAGAGCGCATTCTCCGGTGGCTCCTCGTTGCCTCGCTCACAGTGAAAGCCTTATTGGGCCTATCCCCCCCACAGGCCATGCTGACAGATGGCACAGTCAGGGTCGCTCTGTGCATGTGTGTGTGTGTGGGGGTGGTGTGTGTGTGTGGTGTGCGTGGGTGCCTGCGTGTGTGTCTGTCGGTCTCTCATAGTGAGTGAAAGTCAGTGTGCTGGTGTGCCGTAGTGTGTGTGTGCCGTAGTGAGTGTGTGTGTGTGTGTCGGTGTGTTGGCGTTGTGTGTTCACTCATTCACTAAGCTGACTTCAAGAACCAGTAAAGTGCAGGATATTTTAACCTATTCAACTTCTCAGTCCAAACACAGCAAAATACAGAAGTTCATCTGGACTCAGGGATAGACGTAACATAGTACATGTAAATCCGGGACAATCCAATTAGTTAGATATGTTAAGTTCGGTATGGAACAGTAGGTATTCATTTGTGGATGTCCATCCTCCATTTCAGATGATATGTTACGAATTACAATTTGTTGCGGCTAACTTTAGCTAGGTTAGATAGATATACTGAACAAAAATATAAACGCAACGCAAAGTGTTGGTCCCATGTTTCATGAGCTGAAATCCCTGTTATTGAGAATTTCTCCTTTGCTAAGATAATCCATCCACCTGACAGGTGTGGAATATCAAAAAGCTGATTAAACTGCATGATCATTACAAAGGTGTAGCTTGTGCTGGGGACAATAAAAGGCCACTCTAAAATCAGTTTTGTCACGCAACACAATGCCACAGATGTCTCAGGTTTTGAGGGAGGGTGCAATTGATATGCTGACTGCAGGAATGTCCACCAGAGCTGTTGCCAGAGAATTTAATGTTCATTTCTCTACCATAAGCCGCCTCCAACATCATTTCAGATAATTTGGCAGTACGTCCAACCTGCCTCATCAACCGCAGTCCACATGTATTGCCTCATGTGGGCGAGCGATTTGCTGATGTCAATGTAGTGAACAGAGTGCCCCATGGTGGCAGTGGGGTTATGGTATGGGCAGGCATAAGCTACGGACAACAAACACAATTGCCTTTTATCGATGACAATTTGAATGCACAGAGATACCGCACAGAGAGGCCTACTGTAGTGCCATTCATCCGCCGCCATCACCTCATGTTTCAGCATGATAATGCACGGCCCCTGAAAATGTCCCAGTTCTTCCATGGCCTGCATACTCACCAGTATATTTGGGATGCTCTGGATCGACGTGTAAGACAGCGTATTCCAGTTCCCGCCAATATCCAGCAACTTCAAACAGCCATTGAAGAGGAGTGGGACAACATTCCACAGGCCACAATCAACAGCCTGATCAACTCTATGCGAAGGAGATGTGTCGCGCTGCATGAGGCAAATGGTGGTCACACCAGATACTGACAGGTTTTCTGATACACGGCCATACTTTTTTTAAAGGTATCTGTGCATATCTGTATTCCCAGTCATGTGAAATCAATAGATTAGGGCCTAATGAATGTATTTCAATTGACTGGTTTCCTCATATGAACTGGAACTCATAGAAATTGTTGCCTGTTGCATTTATATTTTTGTTCAGTATAGATAGATAGATAGATAGATAGATAGATAGATAGATAGATAGATAGATAGATAGATAGATAGATAGATAGATAGATAGATAGATAGATAGATAGATAGATAGATAGATAGATAGATAGATAGATAGATAGATAGATAGATAGATAGATAGATAGATAGATAGATAGATAGATAGATAGATAGATAGATAGATAGATAGATAGAGCCTGGATGAGACACATAAGTGCACACACACACACACACACACACAAACAAAGCTATCTGTTTGCTTTATAATCACACAACTGTTTCCAAGGAAACTATCCAACGGGTGTGGTCATGTGTGCTTGCACGCTTTTGTGTGTGAGAGAGAGAGAGAGTCTGAAAGAAATGAGAGAGCCTTGACAAGAACTACAAAGTCAGGCAGAGAGAAGGAAGAAAACACAGAGCTGCCAGGCAGACAGAGGGTGTGTGTGTGTCTGTTGTGTGTGTGTGTGTGTGTGTGTGTGTGTGTGTTCCTGGAACATCAAAACACAGGATTTCTTCCAATAGGCTTCCATTAGTCCAGCTCCATCTGAAGTGCCAGACCAAACGTAGAGTCAGACCAAACAAGGACACACACACAAACACACACAGAGAGCCACACACACAGCCAAACAGAGCCGATGAAATTATAGTATATATCCCCCTCTTTCTCCCCTGTCTTATGTATACTGGCTCTGTCAATATCTTTCACTCCCATCTCCTCTCTACTCTCTCTCTCTCTC